>OVAN01002643.1:0-32489 GCA_900406275.1 Anastatica hierochuntica
ATCTAGATATTTTCCTTTTACTTTAAGATTGTTTCAGATTTCCTTTTAGATGAGTTAAGAAAATCGAATTTCCTTCTTCCTTTTGGAGAGAGATTTCGAAAACCCTAGGTCTTTAGCACTATAAATAAGTTGTATGCTTCAACATTCAGATCATCCAAGTTTTTAATAAAGTTTTTCTTTTTCNAACAAAACTGATTGCGACAGAGTTTATTCTCTATGCATCTTTTCGTTTAAGATCTAACACAGAGTTTGTTCTCTTGATCTTAAACACTTCTATCTCCATTCACCCCAATCAAAATCTCTTCCATCATTCCATCTCTTTTTCGCAGTAACCCTAAACCTAAAACACCATCAAAGTTTTCGAATTCTGTATTCAGAAAGATCAAGGACTAAAAACCTCCCTTCTTCGAAGAGACTAAAAACCTCTCTTCGTAGGATTGCATCAAGTCCTTCTCCCTTTTGGACAGTTACCCGGCCATCATATATTAAAGTACCATCACTTCCAACACGGCGTTCCCCATGATTATCTTTATCCAACTCCTTCAGTTTTTTTTTTGCTCGTACTCCCACAGTTCTCCTTTTCTTTCATATATGTCAGTGGTCTGATCATTTTGAATTTTTCTTTAGTTTCTTTACTTCCCGCTCTGTGTTACTATCAATCTTCCTTCTGCTCTAGCGTCAGAAACTACATTTGCCTTCCATGGTGCATGATAACTATGCTCTTCTAACCATAGCTCGATAGGTTGAATCCAATTCTACTTCACTTAACCATTTCGTTTCATGAATCCATTAACTTCCCATTCTTCCGTTTTTTTTTTTGCATTTCATAACTCTACTAACTTTCCCTTCTTCCGTTTTTTTTTTACTTTTTTCTTAGTTGTTTTGTGTAGGACTTATACTCTTACCATCAAAAACCCATTGCATTCTACTCCCATTTCGGACGTGCTCAATCCATACAATCTTACTATCTTGTACCTCCACTGATTACGTATTATCACTATCATCTCTCTTCCTCTGACCATTTATCCGCTTCATTGTATCACCTCCAACCCAAATCAGGTCAAGCCTTTTCAATCTACCGCACAACAATCAAATAAGAACATGCACGGTAAACCGAAAACTCCTAACCTTTCACCAAGCTGGTGATGTTTCAACTACTTGGATTTGATGCTTTTTCTTGCCTTCATAACTTCCTACATCCACTCTTTCATGAATACTTTCTAGCATGCGTCTTCTTCCCTTATTTACGTCTTCTTCCCTTTTCTTCTTATAATATTGACGACTTAGTTTCATATTTTATCCATGCATATCATTCATGAGATACGATATTGAGTCTCTTCCTTTGATGACTAATCTTCCTTGCTGGTTATGCCAATCTTTGGTCCCTTCATTCCCTCCTCATCTCATACACTTCACGCAACTAGGAATTTTTTCCTTGTAAGCTGCTCCGCTGATATCCGTTTTTCTTCATGAACAAATGCTTCAGCTTTATTTAACATTTAACAATAGGCTTCACTCACTTCCAACATGCAAACTTATCTTCCCCTTAGCTTCTTACCCATTCAACACTTGTGGTCGTATCCTTCACATATCCTTATATGCTTTGTTTCTCGTTCACTGAGGAAATTTTGAATAACCCGCGAGCATTTTCAATCCTTTAAATTTTTTAAGGAATCTTCCTAGACAATCATTTTCTTCAGATTCTCGGTCGAATAGTTCAACTACTTTCATATTCATTGAGTTGAACTATCAATACTCGTATTTCCCATACGATCTAGTAATCTTCACTAACGATTGCCTTATCGATGTGGCCCTAACTATTTATTCATAATCCACTCCCATCATTAAGTGCGCCTTACATTTCCCTGACTCAAGCTATGACTTGCTGATACCGCTTTGGTTGACTCATTTTCTCCAATTCTTATCCTTCCTCTTTTGCCTCATGGTTTTGGAATCCCTTCGTATAAATTCACGTTAAGTATCTTGTCATTCCCTTAACTTGGCAATATGTTCCTCCTTTAATTTTTCATACCCATTATTATCCTTTCTGTTTACTGCTTCTATTCTGGTCTTCTTCATTCCCTATTACTCAAAGGCAGATATATGTATACTCCTCTCTGCTACCTATCACAACATACGTCTTCACGGTCTTTGAAGTCTTTCATCATTTTTTATCTCATCGTCATGCATACTCGGAGTCACATCTTCTATTCCCATCTCATACACCTCTTCTATAATCTCCAAAGTCAATTGATTCTCTTTTCTTTCTGAACTTTCTTATTCTTGGTCGTCTCTTCAGTGCAGTCATCTTCCGTACTCCTTGTCTGAAAAAATCACCTTGAGTTGACTATCCAACCCTTACTCATAACACTTCTCCGATACTTGGTAGCATACATCCTTCTTGCATAGACAATGATACATCTGATGTCACATCCGATCATGCTCACTATCCACACAAGATAAATGTTCGGTTAAGGTTTTCTAGTGGCTTTTCCTTACACTTTTATTTTCATAAAAGCTTTCTCCGAACTCAACTATTAACACTTAACTCTAAGACACTAACGACACCTTCAATGATGTCGAACGAAACGTAGATGATTTCATCACTATCCGTTTCGTAAATAATTTTCAACAAAACAAACTTTCTATAATACTTACCTGGCGTGGTCTCAGCAACATCCCGTCATAGCATAATATAATTTTCACAATCATAATTTACCAAAATCACGCATATAAAATCAGGCAACACTTAATACACACGCAAAGAAGGATTTAGAACGTACGTGCGGGAGGGTGGATCGGTCTAACCTGATCAATATCTCTACCCGGACTACCTAATCTAATAACTAAGCGCCTTCGAGGCATATCGGTGCTTGATGGCAATAAACTACATAGGGTCCTCCTTCGCCACAAACCATACATACAACATACCGAGGAATGAAGTTAGGATCCCTCCTGCCTGGACAAGCGAATGTTCTATGTCCCCGTCGTCCACAATACATACACAATGGTAGCATATCTGGTGGTAGAATTCTCATGCGCATCGTGGCACGAACGCGTCGTCTTCCACGAGTCACTGGTAATCCACGATGATACAGCTGTCGCAATGTTGGCTCCCTCGGTGGTGGTCGTCGGAATACGTGAGACTCCTCCGAGTATGGGGCACCTTGTATCACCTCCAACTACAAGGACTCCTCTGATGACGAGGAATTGTGTACCAAGCGCTGAGGTGTAAGCGATGTCTCTACGTCAGAAGTATCACCAACTGACTCTCCAGATAAGAGCTCAAGATGATATAACTCAGAGTCGCTAACAATAGTGCGGGTACGCCTATACCTCCTGCCTTGCCTCCAAATGTAAGTAGTATGCTCCATAATCTATATCACGAACCGAGGTTAAGTCTTAAACACAAGACTATCTAAGCCTAAACAAAGGAACAACCAACTTTTCCCAATCATCCTTGCAACACATTTTGACTCGAAAAGAATTTGAAACAAGTCCCATTCAAGTATCGATTAACAATGCTTTAATACCATTTTTGTGACACCCCCAATCATTGTTGACCAGAAATGGCACATATGATGTCCCCAGAGGCCGATCTGAGGTTCCCACAACAAATTCAGATTCCTTGAACCAACTATCCGAGTTCACCATATATCCTGTTAACCATTGCTTGAGGCTTTTCAACCCGTCCGAGCAATGATTAACCGTTAGTTCGTCCGTACAATGACTAATATTATTTGGGAACTCGTAATTTTATAAACATCATTTATTACTTATTTATATTTAATAAGTTAAAAGCAGTACACCAAAGTGTTATAAGCTCCCTAGAGCCTAAAGCCCAATAGTGTTTACATATTAACACATCGAAGACTCAGTGCAAGGATAACAAAAACTACCGCTGGCTCTAATGGTCCTTCACACCCAAAAGAAAAAGAAGTCCCCGTTCTAGTGGTTACCTGCACACACAAGAGAGTCGTGAGTAACAACGTTACTCAGTGAGTCTGGAAACCCAACCCACTACTCATGCAATCCTAATCCCAAAGCATTATTCTGTAACACAGAGAAACAAACAAGTATAGCACGCAAGTATAAACACCCAAGTATAGTACAATACTTACCCCGAGATCCATTATATGCATCGCTTCCATATTATCTGAATCCACCTCAAGTATACATATATATATAATCCTGTAACCACAAAGGCTAAACGAGACTAGTAGTAGTATAATATATAGTATATACACCACCGCTAGAAGCCATAAGACATGAAACTTCCAGCACTAATCGTCACGCAGTACACGACTATGGTAGCGAGCCAGTCTCTCTGTGTCTTCTTGTATTTGATTCGTCCATGCGCCACCATGCAACGACCAAACCACAGACGTGGGTAATCATGGATAGCAATGACTTAGGTAACTCATTAACAATATTCCGGTTCAAGCTTTATTTCATTTATACTTAGCCTTAATAATTCCATTTTGGTTCGCTATGGTGAATATTTCATAAGTTTTACTAACTTTTCTCAACGATAGGATATGTTCGGGTTCTGTTCGGATTAAGGTAACGTCCGAACAGAACTAAGAATAACCGAACAAGACATATTCAAATAGATAACACACGACTAGGGAAAATAACCAAACAACACAAATAGTTTATGGGTGTGAAGACGCAAAGCGTTCAAGACAATCGACTACCAAGACTCACCTTAGACTTCCGATAATGTTTTGGCTAAGGAAAAATAGGGACCAAACGTAGTCGAGCTTAACAACCGAGTGATTAACTCCTTATCGGGAATCAACAGACTGATCTCACTAAGTTCTTCCACGGAACAACCAGAAGCTCAACTAATTCCCGAACGTGACTTAGCAACTTTTTGATAAGGTTTCCCTAAGGCTTCAGGTTTATTTCGTGATAGCCTGAGCATTCAGAACATCAACGACACTGTGATTTGGAATCAGAACACGAGGACAATCCGGTATAGCCGATTTATGCACTATCGGCTAACCTGGAAACTCGCGACAGTCGCCGATCGTGGATTCAGGCAGTCGAGACAGTCGTCGATCGAGGATTTCTCCAGCAGTTTAGGTTTTCCCTAAGAAAAACTCGAGCAACCCTTGCTCCAATGGAGAAAACTAGTTTTTATAAGGAATCCAGTAGCTTGGGCGAGTTAGCAAGCTGGACATCGAGCTTACACTGTACTGCGACACGTGGCGACCTTCTTGGCATGTCCGGCCAAGCAGGCAGGTGAAGCATGCAGGCAAGCACGCAGCCTGGTCACCCATCCGGACGCATCTTCCACCAGTCCGGACATGCCAAACAACACCCGATCGGATCCGACCATGCCAATTACACGCCGAACAGTCGGGAAAAATATTTCTCCGAGAAAAACTCAATTTTCTCCGAGGAATATTCTTACCACTTATTCCCAAGGCCATTTTTCTTTATTGGCTAAAGAATAATTTTCCGACTAATTTTTCCGATCATTTAGGACGTTTTATGCTGAACCGTCGACATTTCCAATCCACTAAATTTCCTAAAGAATCATTTCATGCTGCTACTTCTTCTTAATTCCAACTTAAATTTTTTTCCTTCTCTCGAATCGTTTAACTAGCACTTAGCTTACCGCTATCTGGCCAACTCGGCAAACTACTATCCGATCGCGAGGGTTATTACACTAGAAGTCATCACTTTCTCATCCTTTTGGACTTTAATAGCCTTATTTTTTTCCTCTTGTCTCCATTGATTTATGCATTGTTTATTATTTTTTATGGTTTACTCGTTTAGCTATTTAAAGTCTCTCTTGTAACTCATTTTACTCAAGTAAAAACATAGTTCTTCTTCACTATTCTCTGGTTACAAATTTCTTATTCTCTCTATCTCACTCAAGAATACACAACCAAAATCTCATACTCAGTTCCTATACTCCTCTTTTTCTCTCTATTCACAATTAACTCATTCTCTTATTTTCTTTTATTCTTTCTTGTTATTCTTGCCCATCCTCATTCTCTCCATCATATTCTTCTCTTTGAATCTCAAAACTCACATGGTATCATAGCTTTTAAGCTCCTAAACCTCATAAAACTTCTGCACTTTTTCTATTCTCAAAATCTGATTTCTGGTTTCTAAAAGCAATTGATTTGGAAAACTTGAAACCAAGTATTTTCAAGGTTCTTAGACCACTCTAAAAGCCTTTGCTCATCCAAAATCATTCTCAAGCCATTCCAAAAGTCATTCATCATCCTCAGGCCATCAGACCAGTAGCAACTCCAAATGCTCATTCAAGCATTATAGGAGGCAACATAGACATAGGTGCACTTCAGAGACCGTCTCTTCAACCGTAAGGAGCAAAATGAACTTTCATGGATTCTCAACTCAAAAAGGACCATGACATAGTGGATTTTCATCCATAGCTACTAAGAAGAAGAAGTTATGAACTTTAGAAGAAGACAATCAATCTTCTGGTGCATCTGAGTAGAATTAGATGGCAAGTTCAGTTCATTACCGATCCACTCAAGCAAGCACATATGCTCAGACCTCTTGACCCTTAAAGAGAAGCCTCTTAAGGAGCTTGTTAAGGAGCCAGACCATAAGGAATCAGTCCAAGAACCCCAACCAAGTAGGAGCTCTACCTGATTTACCAAATATGGTATTGAATCATCCCTCTTTGAAACCTCTTGAGAGAACACTTTTGTCCAGCAACCCAAAGCTCTTCAAGATGAAGAACTAAAGAGTCAAGGTGTTTCCAAAGATTCTAAAGAGCCTAAAATACCTCCTCTGGTCCGGAATGGTGAAGATAACCCTTGGAGAAATTTTTTGTGTGTGTAATGTCACAAATAAAGCCCTAGAGCTAGGCTCTTTAATTGAATCTCAGGCCAACAAAGCTGAAGAGATTTCTCTAGCCAACAAACTCACGACCAGCAAGAGGAAAGGAGAGATTTGAAGTGTTGACATAACAAAAAGGAAGGGCACACCAAGGAGAGATGTTGGATACTCAATCCACATCTCAAACCAAGCAAGTTCAAGTGAGCAACTTGGAAATGGAGTTTCAAGGAACTAGCTCTGGTTCCTTGTTTATAAGTGTGTCCTCCTACTTTTAAATAAGAGCATTGTGTTAGTTTCCGGTCATGTTAAGTGATCCTAAGGTGCTTAGAAGTTATCAAGTTGGGCTTGTTTAGTTTTTGCCTTAGGAAAATTTATAAGGCTTGTTAAGTTGTCCAAACTTATTTATTCTCGTTTAAGTTGTCTAAATATTCTGTTTTTGCCTTAATGTGTTAGTATTTTCTGAATATTTAGTCTTGATGTGTAACCTTGATTAAAATTTGTAGAACTTGATGCTAAGATAGGTCTCATGATATTTCCACTGATAGCTTGCTGTTAATGTTTCTTAGAGATCATACTTGACATCGATCAAGTTGTGGTCTCAATTGTGTGATCGAATTTTTGTTTTTAAGTTGTTATTGTCAAGGTAATCCATGAGGATATCAAGAGACTTTATGCAACAAGAGAAACAAGAAGTTGGACTTCCCAATGCATAACTCACAATGAACATTTAGCCCATAGCCTACAAAGAGGGTAGTTAGGTAGTTGATGCATTGAAAAAAAGATGGTGGCAACTACCCGTGGAAGTTGGTACTCACATGCCTATATTTCAAAGCTTACACAAGAGGTGTATATTCATGAGTGTAGAGAGGGAGTTAGCGCACTAAGAAGATGAATGGAAAGCATACATGAAGCCAAGAAGGTTGGTGGTTCAAGGAAATGACAATCATTAGCTTCTATCTTCCAAGCTTGGCCATATACTCTTACTCTTACTCTCCGCTCAAGCTTGAGGAGGGGTGTCAAATGAGCAGTCAAACTTCCTAGTAGGATGTGCCATATGCAAGAGATTCAAGAGAGACCATCCGGATATTCTTGGCCAAGCAATGACAAGGTTGCCCATATAAGTGTACTTCAAGATGAGGTGCTAAGGAGGTTGTTTTGAATTTGCGAAGTCCCCCATCAAGTTTGAGGTTCAAGATGAAAATGCAATGGTTTTTTTACAAAGGGGTGAAGTGAGGGATTCAAGTTCACAAGACAAAGAAAAAAGACTTAGCTTACACTCCTCATGATCATTACAAAATAATGCAAAGGAAGATATTGTTTTAAATATAATTTGAATGAGTCTATTTCTTGAGAATTAATGCATGTGTTTTTGCATTAGGTACTTGAATCTAGGTCTGAGCTTTTTACCCGGAACCAAAGAACCGACCCAAAATTCGGGACTCAGTTCGGTTCTGGGTACTGCTAAGTACCCATTTGGTTCTAACTCTAGGAACCAAATGAGTTCTGGTTCGATTCGGGTAAAACCAGAGAATCGAAAGGTAGTCATTAATACCCAAACCTATACATATAATATTACCCGAACCTATGCATATAATATTACACGAACCTATACATATGGTTACTCATATATTACAATATATTTTTAGTTTCATTTTTAATTATCTAAATCCTAAGATCTAACTCTAAAACCAAAAGTAAACGATTTCACTTTCCCTTTCCCCAAAACGCGACTATGAAACCTTTGATCTTCTCCATCTCGTAACAAAATCAAAATCCCTAAGTGTAAGATCTAATAGTAAAACTGGAAAATAAAAGCTCTAAATCTCATCGCCTCCTTCAGTGGTATCAAGAAGCCGTTCTCAATCTCATGTATTTTTCTCTAATCCATGTCTTTGTTTGTTGAATCGATTTCGATTTCGATTTCATGTTTGGTTTCATACTATTTTTTTCTAATCCATGTCATTGTATTTTTTTCTTTGAAATCAAGTCAACTGTGTGATTCTTCGATTCTTAGATTGTTTAACGTTTGAGTCTTGAGTCTTAGATTCTTCGATTACATGTGTTGTTACTTGTTATGTTTGAAAGTTTGTCAATCTTTCAATTGATATTGCTTAGGTCTTGAGTTCTAAATATTTTGATGGTTTGATCCAATTATTTAAGGTTTTAAGTTTCAAATTGTAAGCTCATGTCATGTACGAAACTTTGTTTTGTTTTGTTTTGTGATTTTTGTGAATCTTTTGGTGTCTGTTAATTGCAAGTTGCTGCTTGTGAGTCTTGTGACTTATGAATTGTTTGATACATTGAGTTTTGGACCTTTTGATGTTATTTTTTGTTTTCTTTTTTTTTCAGATGGATTCATCAATATATCATGCAGTCGATGATCTTCATGAGGGACACATGAATAATGATGAAATAGATATATATGAAGAAGAGTATGACTATCAAGGAGATATTCCAAACCAGAATAATAGGAAGGAAACATATGTTCATGGATCTTCTGCATCTAAACCTAAGAAGAACCAAATACGAGAAAGATCATGGGTGTGGGATCACTACAGAAGGTTGAAAGATAACCAACTGAGATGCAATTGTAACTACTGTGGAAAGGAATTTTCATGTCCAATCACTTTTGGTAAATCTAACCTCTCCAAGCATCTCAAATCTCATAGTAAGTACCAAGATTTTTGTATTTTCAGAAACAGAACAAGAAAAACCGTGAAGATGATGGTACAATGAAGTATGGAATGGTTTTTAAATCTGTGTTCAAGGCAGAGCCGTCTCAAACTATTTTTAGGCCCTGTTCAAAAAACTATATTAAAGGTATATTTGATGATATAATATAACTTCTAAAATTTAGTAATCACATTTATGTATATTTACATTTTAATAGTGATTATAGGCCCTAAATTTATAACTTTTATTTTAAAAGTTAAAATTTTAGGCCCTTAATTTATTAAAAAAAAAAAATTCTTTTTGAGTCTGGGCCCTGCTCGATCGCTCCATTCGCACATGCTAAAAGACGGCCCTGGTTCAAGGATGCAAGCAATGAGCTGCTTGTATTGGCTGAGCTTTCACTAGCTTTTATTGAATGTATGGTCTGGAGAAATTTCTGCAACAAAGTGAAGCTTTACAAGTCACATTCAGAAGAACAACATCTAAGCATATTGTGAAGATGTATGTGCATAAGAAGAAAGAGATGAGAAACCTAATTGGCAACCAAAGGGTTTCATTAATAATTGGTATATGGATTGCTCCAACAACAAATGCAAGCTACATGGTCATTATAACACACTGAGTTGATTCTCATTGGAGGCTAAGGAAATTGATCCTGGGATTCAAGCATGTGACAGACTATAAAGGTAAAACTATCTTTGATGTTTAACTTAAATGTCGAGCAGATTGGAGAATTAAAAAGGTTTTTACCATAATAATAGACAATGCTACAACCAATACTTCATCTCTTAGGCGGTTTAAAGAAGAATCAAAAAAAGGTTCTGATATAGTGTTATTTGGTGAGTTCTTGCATATGAGATGTATTGCTAATATTCTCACTCTAGTTGGTAAGGATGGAATGAAAGAGGTTGGTTCTAGTATTACAACTATTAGTAATGGTATTACTTATGTTAGATAACGTACAAAAAGGCAAAAATCTTTTGAATTAAGAGTAGATAGAGGTAAGATGAGTAGGGTAGCCTTCCTTTAGATTTTCAGACACGTTGGAATGTTACTTATCTCATGTTAACTAGAGCTCTAAAGTTTAAGGTAGCTTTTGATAAGATGGTAACAAAGGACAAATTATATAATGACTGTTTTAATAAGAAAGTAGATGGGTCGAAAAGAATAGGACCACCAGTGAATACCTATTGGGAATCAATTGATAGTCTCATGGTGTTTCATAGGATATTTTATCATTCTATTTTGGTGATTTCAACCTCTGAAAAAGTTAATTCTCACAAGTGTTATTTTCAAAATAGTCACTATTGATAGAAGTCTGAGAGTCTTAGCTTATAATCCTGATGAGTCTTTCAGAAACAAGGCTAGTGCAATGAGAGACAAGTTTGAGAAATATTGGGAAGGATTGAAAAAGATCAATAGGTTGTTGATAGTTGCTAGTGTCTTTAGTTGATATATCTCGATTTTTACTAACTTCTGATGGTGTTTTTGGTGTGTTTTAGGGACTTTCTGGAGTCTTTTGTGTGTTTTTGTGTTTTTACAAGTTTTAGGTGCTTTGGAGAGAAATGAAGCAATTTGGACATAAAAAGACTTCTGAAGATGCAGAATCGTGCTGAAGGATCAGAAGTTTGGCCTTGTTTGAAAGGGTTCCCACCGATTGATCGAGCTAAAATTTGACACAAGATAACCACGTGAGTTAGCTTTCATATGGAAGTGGTTTGAAGGAAATCCAACGGTGCGATCAAAAGTTATGGTCATTCTAGTGAAAACACTCTGTCGCGCCTGCTAATGGGATCAATCGATCTCCTTAGCCTAGATCGATCGATCTAGTGCGTAGGAAAGTGATTGACCGATCACCTAAGGTGATCAATCGATCACCTCCTCTGACGAAAAAAAAAATTGATTTTCCTTTTTTAATGATTTCCTATTTCCCAGAGGAATCCCAGAAACACTATAAATACTCTTAGGACGTTTTTAGGATTTGTAACTTTTCTTTCTGCATACTTTTTAGAGTTTTTATTTTTGTTGTAAGCTTAGGAGACGAATCTCTTCACACATACCTTTGGAGAAGCTTTCTGAACTCTATTTTGATTCTATTCTATTCATGCCTTTCAATTCAATCATGTCTTTTTTTTTCCGTTTCCGTGTCTGAGTAGATACACTATTAGGTTTTAGGGATTTCAAAGGAATTGATGAGATTGAACATTTAGGACTGCATGATAGGGAATGTTCTTTAGAATTCTTCACATGGATTGTTCTTAGTGCTTGAACTTGATTGATCACCTAGTTCATGATCTTAGGTTAATTGAATACAACGAGAGTTAATTTGATTGCTTGAAAATAATCTATGTGAGCAAAGTTCCTTAGCCAACGAGAGTTGATGTTAAAGTGCTTTGTGAACAAATCAAAACTTAAACTTAATGCATGTTTAACTTCCTGAATTCAACGAGAGTTAGTCTTTTAGGTTGTTAGACATATTAATTGGAGCCACGGGAGTAGAAAAATTATACAATTGTGTTTTGAGTTCTACAATGGCGCTTAATCGATTCCCTGATAATTTTCTGCGTTCATGATATGATTTTCTACGAATTTCTCTAATGCCTGACGCCTTCGTCCATTAAATTTTACATTTTTTTTAATACATCTTTTATTTATTCTGCAATATTGGAAAAAAACAACCAAACAACAATTTTTTCTGTGTCTTCTAGCTTGATCTGAATCGAGAATCCTAGTATGTGTCTTGGTCTCTGTTGATTCGATCCCTGAAACACTAGTGCGATTTGCTGTGCACTTGCAGTGTGATCCCAACAAATAAGATGTGTTTTGCTACCCTATGTTTTGAAGAACTTTATTGTAAGGGTACAATGGACTGCAAAGAACTTGACCAATCAGTCAATGATGTTATGAAAAGTCTTTTTGAATAATACAACAAAACTTACAACAAGTCAGACACATTGGGAGAAACAAGCCAAAGTGAATTTTCACAATCTCAGACTCAATCAATAGGAGGAACATCCCACAGTGGTGTTCAAGAAATGGTAGATGTAGACGATGATAATGGTGGCTATGAAAGTATAGACTTCCTCTACAAGAAGATAATTAAGGAGAAAGGAATGCAAGATGCAAGTAATGCACTTGAGCTATACTTGAAGGAAAGTGTAGCCAATCCAAACCTAATACTTGGAGCAAAGTATGATGTCTTGTAATGGTGGAGGCTCAATACTCACAAGTATCCTGTTCTCTCTGAATTGGCCAAAGACTTATTTGCCATGAAGGTTTCTTCTGTTGCATCAGGATCAACATTTAGTACAAGTGATCGTGTGCTATCACTTCACAGAAATTGTCTCGCCAATTACACAATAGAAGTCTTCATGTGCACTCAGAACTGGCTAAAGAGTTTTATGCATTTAAGAGAAAAATGAGGAGAAATGACTACTACACAAATTCTTCAAGAAATTGAACTTCAAGATCAACTTGAAACAGATACACTTCTCAATTCTAGCTCTTACTTCTTGAATCTCATTTTTTTGCTTACATAGTTTTCTCATTTCAGTTTTGAATATTGTGTAGAGTATAACATGGCTTTTCATCACAAAAACTAAGCAGGAACTCTTTTTCTTAGATGGAATTTGAAGTTTGAAGGTTTAAGTCTCGGGTATTGTAATTTTTAGATTGTGTTTGCACTTTCCAAAGTTTGCATCTTTGATTTCTAATTATAATTGTTTGAATCTTCTGCCACATTATAACATGAATCGCGTGCAAGAATCATGATGTTTGCTTGATAGTGTTTCTTCTTTGTCTCCAAGACTCCAACTCCAAGTCATATCTTCATTTATTTATGTGAACTTTGAGAATTTGAGAGTGAACCTGAATCTTACTTATAAGTGAATTGTTGTCTATTTGAATTTTAGACTTGTACGAATGTTTTTATTCTGATATCTTTTTGGACTTGTAGTATTGTAAGGATGTTTTCATTTTGGTTCTTTTTCTTAATTTGACATTGATTGTTATTCGGGTACAATGATTACATATCAGTTGTTTTGGTTACAAAGTAACCAAAAAGACCCGAATCCGAAAAGGAACGGAAAAAATCGGTTCCTTTTCGGTACTTATATCAAGTAACCAAAATTGACCCAAACCCAAAGATAACTGAACAAATCCAACCCGAAATATCTTCGGTTCCTAAATGGTTACCGATATATAAGAATCGAAATACCCGATACCCGAAGGATGCGAACCAAAGGACGCGACCTGAACCTGATCTGAGGAACCAAATGCCCATACCTACTTGAAGCTCATGAGAAGAGGCTGGGCGTTGATCAAAATCTTTGAAGATAGCAAGAGGTCAAAAGAAAGGGGAAGATAATAAACTGACTACGAGGAGAGCTTCAAGCAAAAGAAGATGATTTAAGGAAAGATTACTGCTTTGCACTACATTTAGGCCACGATCCAGAGTTTATGAGTTCTCAAACATAATCATAAGGCTCGTAAACTCATTGGCCAATCCCGAGACCGAGAAGACTCCACTCTTTTTCACTTGACATAATTTTATCCCAAAATGTTTTATATGTTAACGTTTTGATGAGGGATTTTTTCAAGGTTCCAAGCTTGACCTCGTATCTCCCATGGTCAAGCTTGAGGGGGGCTGCTGGAAATCAATAGGAAGATGATTGAGTTTGGTACCAAAAATGCACGGGCACCAAAATTGCACGACCAATAACAAGATCTGCAAAGTTCAGACCATTCAAATATTCTCAAAGAAGACTTGTGCAAAGTTGGGGCCAAAACATCTTGTACGAAGTTGGGGTCAAAGCATCAATGTGCATAGATGGTGTAAGATCTCCTCAAAGAAATACAAAGATTGTGTAAGAAGGCTCCTAAAAGATCTAATAGCCGTTGGAGCCAAGCATGTGACTATTTAAATTTTGAATAAAAAGAGTCACATGTATAAGGAGAAGTACTAGGAGTTATCACTTTCTCACCCTTTGGACTTTACCAGCCTTGTCTTCTTCCCCTTGTCTTCATTCATTTATGCATTGTTTATTATCTTTTCTTGTTTACTTTTTTGGTTATTTAAAGTCTCTCTTGTAACTCATTTTACTCAAGCAAAAACATAGTTTCTCTTCACTATTCTCTGGTTACTGATCTCTTATTTTCTCAATCTCACTCAAGAATACTCAACCAAACTCTCATACTTAGTTGTTATTCTCCTCATTTTCTCTCAATTCTCAATTAGCTAATTCTCTTAGTTTCTTGTATTCTCTCTTGTTATTCTTTTTTTTTTACGTCACTCTCTTGTTATTCTTGTCCAGCCTCATTCTCAACATCATATTCTTCTCTTTTAATCTCAAAACTCACAAGTTTTACTTTGCTAAACTACTAGACACGCCATATGAAGAGAAAAAGGGGGAAATGAGGGTGAGTGACTTTTCAAACAAGCTACCAGTGAGAACGCATCAACCTCTATGTTGCTTAAACACCACCTCAGTCCTTAAAGTCTAAATCTAAACCCAAACATCAAATAATGGCACATAATATATTGCACACACAAGCTTTTAAGCATTCACATCACAGTGATTTGCTATTGATTTGCTATTAAACGTCACTTCATTATTTCACATCACATCACTTGACTTCACATGACGATACTCAACACCTTAAGTGTAGTATGGCGCTGACATTCAGCACCTGAAGTGCAATATTATGCCCTTGAGACTCATTAAAGTGCACTATTATGCCCACTTCGTATCACATCACAAACCCTAGCACATCCACATCCCACAGTTGATTCTCCGAAGGTCCGCTATCCATGGTATCCTGGTACTTTTGCACCTAGACCTGACATCTTAAGTTGAATACTCAACATCATTCTCTACTGAAAGTCACATGTGTTATCCCACCAGAACCCCTTGTAGCCCGAGGCCACAACCATGACGCATCACACCACGACTCTAGATGCGAGCATCCAACAAAAAACACATCACTCAACTACATGGATATCAATATTTATGGTAATTTTAAAACAATGTCGATTACCCTAATCATTAATTCAGTAAGCAATTTTATGCTCTTATCCTTCAATCTAGTCTTATTATTCATCTACACTTCTTATGCTCGACTTACCTACAAGACACATAATAGCACTCTAAGCTTATAGTCAATAGGATTAAGCAATAATAATATGTGTCAAGTCATATAGTTTGATACGATGCTTCAGTTTAACCCTAAACTAATGGAACCAAACGAGAATCCGAACTCGGTGAAGTTAGATACATCCTAACCTTGGACCAAGGTCTCTGAAGAACTGGGAAAAAAGTAAGATGGCTATGAAGGCTGAAACGATGCCTAGAAGCAGTTGACGGCTCAGTTTGTATGTCTTGGTTTTGATGAAATTTTCGGATCACGTGTTAGTGTTAAATTTCCCTTTAAGTGTTTGTATCATTTCTATTTTAGGTTTGTTTATATTGCCCGTGATTTGTCTCACTGGTTTTGACTATGGGAATTTTCGCTATACCCAACTCTTGGAATGGATATTCTGGTTCTATGACTTTAATGAAGTTGGATTTCCAAATCAAATCATGTGTTATTGGATATATGATTTTAAATTTCATATTGAAATCATGTGTTATTGGTTCTATGACTTTGAAATCCAAATTATAGTAAAGTGTTATTCAATAGTTAAGATTTGTAGATGAATTTGATTTTAAATTAGATTTGAATGGATTAATTTATAAGTACTAGGCTATTACCCGCGCCTACGCGTGGGTTTCTTTTCGGCAACGTAACATTAATAATTTTTTCACATATTCTTACTAACCTTGAATGCTCATCTTATTGTTGAGTAAGCATCATACATGGAAAAAACAAACAATATGATGAAATAAAGAAAATGATTCATGCTCTCTGTTTTAGTTTTAGGTACATATTCTCTTAACGTTCTGGTACCCATATTTTTTTATGCATATCTATTATCGGAAGAAACTAGTAGTTCATGTGGTTGCAAGGATTTTAATGTCTCAACCTTTATTAGTAGCAAACAAGCCTTACTTCAAGGTTTAATGAGCCAACAATATTTTTCTGGCTGAACATTCACTTGACTGGAAGGCCTCACATATTGATACAATAATTCAATTTGAAACAATGCAGACAATTTAAATAACTTGATACATTTAAAAACGCGAAGCACATTTAGTTGTAACTTATCAGACATGATACTTTTGTTATGTTCATGAGTCTTAGACATCATCAACACCACACATAAAGAACCAACACATGAGAAAATTGAAACGCATATCATATCATCTCCAACTGTTGCACTATGCGTCGAGCTTACAACCGACCTCAACTTCAGTTAGAAGATTCTCATCCTATGTTCAGTCTCTCATCAATACGGCATGAATCCACTAACTATTGGAAAGTGAGAAAAAGAGAGAAAACAAATGAGTACCAAACATATTTCAAGGTCGATCATAATCTGTTATTTTCAATAGCTTTTGTGTGTTTTTTTTTCTTTTACTTGCTGCTCCTTCTCAAACTAAAGTTTAGCATAAGAAAAAAACATTGTTAAGCGACATATGAGTTTTTATAGAAGTAAATCACTTCAGCATAGCAGTGAATTATTTTCTTACTTATTTTTTCAGTTGACTAATATGAAGGCAAAAATATTGCGGAGACCTCTAAGAATAGAATGTTAATTATCTTTTATGAATAGACAACTGACTCGAATATATTATTGACACAATAATTAACTTCTAGTAGAAAAATTAGATATTCATAATAGAGTAGAAATCTAAACTGCAAAAGTAAAGATATAGCCACATAAGGAACACTATGTAAAGGCTCATTGTGTTAAGATGTAAATCATCAACTGAAAGCAGGTAGAAGGATTAATGTTTTAATGATTTATACAAAAATACGATCTTATTTGAACAAGATTTGTTCTATAGGCTTGTCACGTTCGTAGCTTTGTATCCTTGGTTTCTTTTTATCAATACAAAAAAGTAAAACTGTAAATCGTAAATAATAAAGGTGTCAAATTTTAAGAGAACCTTACTATCTATTTTCATACGCTCTAATACTAAATTTCATTTTGCCGCACTCACCGATCAACCTGAGAGTAGAAAAATGGTTTGAGAAATAAGTTAAATTACTGAAAAAAATTTGGAAAAACACAAATGAGGATTATAGTAATGCTCTTATCTTTGTTGACTCTTCTGCACAAGGTTGGCTACATATATGATTGAAATATAGCAGAGAGAAAAAGAGGTTTTGCTCTGTGAGTAGTGACAAGGTGAGAGACAAGAGGGTGGAGACTAATAAAAGAATGTGAGGATCTCCCGATCACCAACTTTGTTTGATTGAGACGTTACATACGCAAAAGACATAAGGAGTTGGGGAGGACAAAACTTTTAGCTCTGTTTTAGCAAAGATTAATGAAAGAGAAGCATAATCTAACGTTTCAAGGTTTCATAAAATATTTGTTTATGTTTGAAATCCACTTGTTTGAATTATTGTTTAAACTTTGAATTCCACTTTTCTGGTTTTGCAAATTTTGAATTTATGAATTAAAATCAAAATGGAGGAGGACTTTCAAATCCATATAAATATACAAACCAATAACCCCAATTGGTTTGTAATATTTGGTTTCAAAGTTAACATTTTATTGGAAATGAACGTGCAATGATCGTTTCTGGCCAAACATTTATTTACTAAAAAAATAAAGCAGCAAGTCCAATTACAATAATAAAGTGGTGACTACTATCTTCAGATCAAATCGGAGATCTCTTCTACATTTTTGCACAAAACCCTAGATCCAGACGTAGTCCCAACAATGGCGGATGAGAAGAAATCCAAGCACAGGCATCGGACCATGTTCGTCGAGTCCATCTATCAAGTCGTTGCTCTAATGCTCATACTCGTCGCTTGCGTTGAGCTCTGCGACGCCGCTACTGTTGTCGATGTTTACCGTCTCATTCAGTATGATATCTCCGGCGTTCCTTTTGGCTCCCGTTTCTCCTCCCTTAACCACCACGCCGCTTCTCTCAGCTTCCAGCGCGGCGCCGATCTATCTCGCTCTGTACTTATCCTCCCACTCCGGGAGCTCGACATCGGTTTCGTCCAAGGTACCTTTGATTTGATTCGTGGATTAGCTCTTTCTACTTTTATTGTTCTTCTCCAGTTACCTTACTTACACTGTGAAGATGGATGCCAGATTACATCTCACAGAAGCAGTCTCTTGGGGGATTGTTGATTCTGCTTCCCCAGACGTTTAGACCTGGAAACATTCCTAGTCGCAGTGTAATCTCTGAGACCGAGGGGTTAAGAAAGTTACTAGCCCAACTTGAAAAGTTACTTGTCCATACCAACATACCTGTGAGTCTTTTCTTTCATATGTATTACTTTAAGACTAAGTTTAAAAGCAACCTTTTTTGTTAGCTTAATTATTGCCTACATATGCCATGGTAACCGGTTTTCATTATTACAGTTTCCTGTGTACTTCGCATTTGAGAATGAAGAGATTGATGCCATGTTAGCTGATGTAAAGAAAAATGATGCACTTGGTCAACAAGCTACGGCAACCACAGGCGGGTTAGTCAATTAGTTGTCAATGACTCCAAGTCATCATGAAATCTTGTAGTGATATGCCTTCTGACAAAACAGTTTTGTTACAAACTAAACATAACAATGATAATGTATTACTTCAAAGTTTTTGAAGCTAAGCGTTAAACACAGTCTACTAGCACATCTTGTCTATATATGTAGATATTTCAAGCATGTTGAATTGTTTATCCATATCTAAGAATGCTCGTTCTATCTATGAATTTGCTCATTACCAAGGAATGCTTTTGAACTTTTATTTCGGTATGTATGTAACAATTTCTTTCTGTAACTCTCTTCAGATATAAGCTTGTCATCTCTGTATCAGAGCCTAAGAAAATTGCTTCTCCCACAATCACAAACATTCAGGTAACTCTTCGAATGTAATTTTTTCTGATAATGTCATCACGAGCTTTGATATCAACAAAAGTATCATATTCTTTTCTGTCGTGACTTCAACTATTGACCAATTCAGTTTTGGAACCCTGGCTAGCTGTATCTTAAGTTGGTATGGTTAGAATGACAGACTGTAAACACCTAAGTTGTTAATTTCTGATGGTCTGGTTTGTCTTAACATGCATTTGTGCATCATACAGTCCAGTTTTCCTGCAATGCAATTGTTTTCTTGGTATCGTTTTTGCTTTCCTTATCTTTATAGGATCAGTTTAAGCTCTGCCGTTTTTCAGCAACTACGAATTTTCTTTACACTTCCCTCATGTTTAGTATCATTTGAGCAACTTGGGAATAAGTTAAACACTATTACTTTTATCTTAACTCTGATCTGCCTGCTCCTTTGTTAGTTATTTATTGGATCTGGATGTGCTGGTTCATTGTTGATGTGTAGGGATGGCTTCCAGGAACAAGGGCAGATGGAGACTCTGACCAGCTTCCAACTATTGCTATAGTTGCATCCTATGATACCTTCGGAGCAGCTCCTGTGTGTAATATGAGCTGTAGATATTCTTACTACAGTTGTAGAATGTGCCTGATTAACTTATATTTGTAGGCATTATCAGTCGGAAGTGATAGCAATGGAAGTGGGGTTGTGGCGCTTCTTGAAGTAGCTAGACTATTTTCCATTCTCTACTCAAATCCTAAGACAAGAGGAAGATACAATTTACTGTTTGCACTAACATCTGGTGGACCATACGACTACGAAGGAACCCGAAAGGTAGTAGACCTTACTTCTTGATCCTACCAAACCCTTGTGCTTCCTGCATTTTTTTTGTTGCAAACTTGTAGGTATTCTTCATTAATCATCATATCTTCTGCAGTGGCTGAAGAGCCTTGATCAGAGGATGCGTGAGAGAATCGATTATGCCATTTGCTTGAACAGTGTTGGGTCCTGGGACAACGAATTGTTTGTTCACGTGTCAAAGCCTCCAGATAACGCCTATATAAAACAAATCTTTGAGGTAAAGAATATAATGTATCCATTGTTGCAGTGACTAGTTGTTATTCTTCATTGTTTAATGGCTGCATCTCTGCAGGGTTTCTCTAATGTGGCAAACGACTTAGGTTTTGAAGTTTCAATGAAGCACAAGAAGATTAATATATCTAATTCACGAGTGAGTCAATACTTCACTTTTGTAATGATGCAAACTAGACTTGATTTGTAACATAGCCGTATGTGGAGAGTATTTAGTTCTTCCATGTGCCGTTTTTCATCTTGTTTTTGGTAACCTGAGGTTTTTAATTGACTGCTAGAACTGTGCCAAAACTTGGATAATAGGTATGTACCTGTCATAATTTGAAAGTTGATTATGTTTTGCAGCATTCAACTTGTTTTTTTCCAGTGAGTAGGCTCTGTCTTTACATTTTTAAGTGCTAAGTCTCTATGATAACCTCTTTTTTCCTAGTTTATTGATATTATTCCCCAGTTCTTTTTAACTATCTTCTCATGTAGGGGTTGCGTGATATATGCAGCTGTACTATATTTTGATCTGTAAAATGTTTTCTCCGTTCATTACGATAGGACACTTTTTTATTGTAGTTATGCTGTTGAATTCCTTAGGTTGCTTGGGAGCATGAGCAGTTTTCCAGACTCAGAGTAACTGCAGCCACTCTATCTGAACTTTCTTCTCCACCCGAGTTACTGGAAAGTGCTGGAAGTCTGTCTGACACAAGGTAGCGTTTACAAAACCAATCATGTTTTCTGCACTGTCACAAATTATTTCAACATTTATAATTTTCTCTGTTCAATTCATCAAAAATTCCATTATCCTCGTAAATACATGAATGGTGTCGCTGTAGGCAATTTGGGAATGAAGAGGCTATCATTAAGGGTGTAAAGCTTGTGGCTGAAAGCCTTGCGGTAAGAGAACCACTTAATTCAAGTACTTATTTTCATTTAGTTAATTGGATGAGAAAACATGTTTTAGATTCACTAAACTTCAAACTTTATATCCTCGTAAATATAACCTGATAACTGACTGGAAAAGACATCAACATCTTGTTTCCCGCAGAGGCATATTTATGGTCAACAAGGAAAAGACATCAAAATCTTTGCCGATGACAGCACTTTGGCTGTAAATCCCTTTTATGTGAGATCATGGTTGGATATTTTGTCACAGACTCCTCGAGTGGCACCATTTCTCTCAAAGAACGAACCATTAATCAAGGCTCTGAAGAAGGTATATTGTCTACTATTCCTCGCCGCGTTTTGTCGGGTCTCTCTCAACTTCATGCTGCTCGACTATTATTTATGAATTATGGTGGTAACTACGTGGGAAACCTCTTGGCAGGAACTAGAGGATTACACTGCTGAAGTGAGTGTCCAACATGAATCTTTAGAAGGAAGTCTCACCTTTTACGACTCAACAAAGGGTAGCCTTAACATATATCAGGTACTCTCATGACGGTACTATGATAATTTGTAATACTAGCATTGCTCATGTATGTGCTCACTCTACTGGTTAAAATAATGTGAGAAACCCAGGAAATCTGAATCATAGACAATATATGACCAGAGGCTCTGCTCAAATGCATTTTCTCGTGAGTTTTTGTTCCGTGAACCACTCAAAGATATGTGTGTTTATTGGATGTTTGTGTTTGTAGGTGGCAAGTGTTACGTTTGACTTGCTCTTGCTTCTGGTGTTAGGATCATACTTGATAGTGCTCTTCAGTTTCCTTGTTATCACTACTCGGGTATATATAAAACACGATTTACCTATACTGTTGTGTTAAACTAGTGAAGCAAATTTAACAGAGGGCCATTCAAAATGATGACAGGGTCTGGATGACTTGATAAGTTTATTCCGCCGGCCTCCTTCCCGGAAAGTGAAAATGGCCTGATCTTTATTCCTGGAAAAGTAACGATACACTCTTGTCATCATCATCTCCTTCTCTTTGGGCGATTCAGTTCTCTCATTTGTTTTGCGAGTCATTACGATTTGAATCGTGAAGAAGAGTTCACAGGAGAAGAATCAAAAGAAGAAAGGTGCTCAATGAGTTTTGGCGCCATTCCTTCCTGGGACTGTATCTTTGGATTTATTATTATTTTGCGTTGGCAGCCGAGAAAATAAGATCTTACGTTCTAGTTTTTTTCTCTTTGGTTTAATTTAGTATCTTTTTCTTATAGCAAATTTGCAAGCTCAGGATTAAAGAAAACAAGTTTGCACGTTAAAATGGTCACTCAAAAAAGATGATAGTATCGTTTCCTTGTAGCTCTTCGCTCTAGGTTTTGATTGGATTGTGAAACGAATAGTTCAAAACTATGCGAAGAATGCGTTAGCATGTCAATAACTGGAGATGCTATAGTCAACCTTTCAACCTGGTATCATTGATTCATCATAGTTGAAAATCATACCCAATACATCAATACTTTTACTACAAAAAGGAGTGTTTACACTTTTGGAGTGGTTTCTTATGCTGACATAAAAAACTTTATGGTATTAGATAACTATCAAAGTTGAATAATTATCCATTCATGATATTTTAATGTTCTTTTTTATTGGTTAAACCGACACTACCCCTTATAAATAAGGGTTATGTATTTGAGAAGTGAGATGAACTTCACTTTATTATTAACTTCTTCACTTTGAAATGATCAAGTTCTCTCTCTCTATCCTACGACTTCTTCCTTTTTTCCCTATTACAAAAATAAATATAATACTAATATATATATACACAAACACATAAAATATAAATAATATAATATTTAATACGTTATCAGCACGATCGTCTCTATACCGAGACGAGGTAATGTTTAAATTTATATTTACTTAATTTAAATTTTAAATATATTTTCGAAATTACAGGCATCCTCTCAACCTTTTAAATTTATGTTTATGCTAAAAGACAGGCTTAGCCTGTCAACCTTTTAATTTAAATTTATGTTAAAGGACATGCACCACCTTGTCAACTTTTAAATTTATTTTATGCTAACAAGCTAACCCTTTAAATTTATGTCGCGCGCAAGATGGCTAGGCCGTCGTGCAAAGCTAACTTTTAATTTATGTTATTATGTCATATGCACATATATAGCTGTTAATTTTATTATCTAAAAATATGGAAGGGCTATACCTTTTGAGTAATACAGAAATAATTGGATGCTCCTGAAGAGCTCCTAAATAATGAATCGCTCCAGATGAGCGAATCGATCACGATGATCAAAAATCTCTCAAAAGGTAAAAATGTTCTTGAAGAACAAAAGCTCAGCTCCTGAATAGCTGATACAGTCTAAAAAGAGAGAGAAAGAAAGAAAATGCTCTAAGAAAAGCTAAAACGCCCTGAAGAGCGTAAGAGCTAAACCGTTCTAAATAAACATGAGAGCTAAACGCTCTAAAAGAGTGCATGATGATGACATGAATATATAAAGATTAAAGATAGTAGTGACATATATAATAGTAAACCTGAAGTTTACTTATTGCTCAAAGTAATGGAATAATTAGTTATGCCATCCCGATGAAATAAAAAATATTAAAGGACATGGATAATTTATGTTGAACACCAGAAGTTTTTCAACTTATGCATGTCTTAAAATTGAAGAAAAGATCATCATGAGTTATTATGGATGAAGCTCATTGAAAATAATGGATGAAGTTTTATTCATACCCCTAATTATGACTGATCCAAAAGAGAAAATCGGTTCAAAATGAGAGATTAAGAAAAAGCATCATCTTGAGAGAAGATATTAAAAATTCCACTTCAAAAGGATTTGAGACATCATATTTTACCATGAATGAGTAATTAAATTTTTCATCGGTCATAAAGTGAGATGATATTCGAGATGGATGGACATGAAATGTCATCATCTCGAGGGGGAGAATTATTGAATTTGTATATTTAAATAAAGATATGTGAATGTGAGATTCATAAGTTAAAAAGATCACTATTCAATACTGAAAATCAAATGCCAGAAGCATTTGAAAAAGAATATAAAAAGCTAGCAGGTGAGAGATCATGAAATGAATTATTAAAAAAAAAATTATGGATCCTCATACAAAAGAACTTTGAACTTGAAGTTCAAAAGGATAATTCATTCATGAAATATTGTGGATTGACTGCCAGATCTAAAGTCAATGTTAAGAGAAAAAGAAAAAAATCTCTCACTCCAGCAAAATAATGCTCCAATAAGATCATGTGTCCCAGAAGGACGATCTTCCTGATAGTAAGTCTATGACACGTAAGAAACGTTATAAATTATTTGGTTCCAAATAGAAAATCCTCGAAAAAAGGAGCAAGTTATTAAAAAGGAAAAATTGTATCGTGAAAAGACCGTTGACATGGTAAATAATAAATAAGGTACCTGAATAAATCAAAGATTATGATAAAGAGATCTCGATTAAACATGTCAATACGGAAAAATGGAACCAAAGGAAAGAAAATTGTCGACAATATAAATGAAAGCGCGCATTTTGATTAAGTAAGAGTGAGAATCATAACTCTACCTCATTGGATGAGTGTAGAAAATAAAGTATTGGCCAAAAGATAAAAAGAGGCAATCAAGTGTATATTAAAACTCGTATAAGAAACGAGAAATCTTTGGACTAGAAGTCTAAGTAGATATGTCTGGAAGTAGGTAAATGACTTGGATTGTACCTCTAAGATATTTATAATCCTTTGAAAGATTACTGATATCAGAACTATGTTCCTGGGAACACATATTTGATAAAAACTCATGAAGAGTTATCACAATAATGAAAATCATGGGATGATATTTTTAAAGACAAAGTTGTCTTCAGATATCCTAAGTTTAACATATAGTGAAAGAGATGTTATTGCATAAGAACCTAAGACAGGGTTTTACGTGATGCTTACATTTTAAGCGTTTCTAAGGAAATGCTATTTGGTCTTGAAGCACCAAATTCTTAGAGTTACGTAAACATTTTATGGAAATATAACTCATATAAAAAGATATGAGTGTATATGATGTGTTTTCTTAAATAAGAAAGTAAGTCAAGAAAGTAAGACTTGATAACGCAGGTGGATTCGCTTCACAAAATCCCTTAATGATTATTTTATATCAATGGGGATTGATGTTGAGCATATAATTTCCCATGTTCATAAACAAAATGGCATGGCCGAGTCCTTGATTAAACGGTTGCAACTAATTGCAAGACCGTTAATATTGAGAACGAAACTCTCAATTTCAGTATGGGGACATGCTATTTTGCATGCTACGACATTGGTCCAGTTAAGAACAAGTGCATATCATGAACATTTCCCATTACAATTGTTGTCTGGCCGAGAGCCAGATATATCCCATCTCCGTGTTTTTGGATGTGCGGTATATGTTTCTATTGTCCCACCGCAACAAACAAAAATGGGGCCACAGAGGAGGTTGGAATTTATATTGGGTAATATACCACCAAGTATTATCTTAAACCACGCACTGGTGATATGCTTACGGCTTGTTTTGCAGATTGCCATTTTTATGAAGATGAATTTCCAGCGTTAGGGGGAGGAATCAAAGAGATTCCAAAAGATATAACATGGTGTATACTATCTTTGGTACACCTAGGTCCCCTACTATTAAACGAAAGCTGGAAGTTCAGAAAATAATACATATGCAAAATATGACAAATCAGCTACCAAATGCGTTTACCGATACAAAAAGAGTGACGAAATCATATGTTTCCGCAGCCAATGTTCTATTAAGAATCAATGTTCCTGAAGAACATATAGATAGAAACAAAGTGAATGAACCGAGGGTTCAATTAAAGAGGGGGAGACCCATTGGGTCTAAAGATAAGATTCCCCGAAAGAAAAAGAGATCAAGAGAACAAAATAAAAAGGGCACAGAAGACCTACATAAGAAAATATGCCCCACAAAGTATTCTAGATGATCCCCACAAATAAAAGTATCCAAAAGACGTATATGAAAAGGTTCCAGAAGAACCATGTGAAATTCGTCAAGAAGACGAAAATGATACAAAAAACATGAGATCTCTATCAATTATACTCATATTGGGAAATTACGGGTTAGAGAGGAGATAGAGGATATTAATGGAATATTTTTCTTTTATGTATCTGAAGAAGTTAATGATGAGATTGAGGATCTGAATTTGAAAACTCTATCAGAGTGCCGGGAAAGGCCTGATCGGGAGAAATGGCAAATGGCCATGAAAAACTGAATTAGTCTCCCTCAATAAAAGCAATGTCTTTGGACCAGTCGTCATTACACTTAAAGATGTAATGCCAGTTGGATACAAATGGGTCTTTATGTGGAAAAGAAATGAGAAAAATGAGGTCACAAGATATAAAGTCTAACTTGTGGCACAAGGTTTCTCAAAGACCGGGAATTGATTGTGAAGAAACTTATTCCTCGGTTATGGATGCAATCACATTCAGGTAATTGATGAGTTTAATGGCATCCAACATTTTAGAAATGTACCTGATGGATGTTGTGACTGCATATTTATATGGATCGCTGGAAAGTGATATTTATATGAAAATCCCCGAGGGACTAAAGATCCCTGAAAGTTCAAAAATGCAAGAAGCATTGTCTAAGGGGATATGTTCAATCAAGTTACAACGATCAATTTATGCTTTGAAACAATTCAGACGCATGTGGTACAATCGCTTAAGCGAGTACTTATTTAAGAAAGGATATGTAAACAATGCAATATGCCCTTGCGTCTTTGTTAAGAGATCCCTGTCAGGATTTGTGATCATTGCTATATATGTTGATGATCTGAACATAATTGGTACTCAAAAATAAATTGATGATGCACGAACTCATATGAATGAGGAGTTTGAAATAAAAGATTTTGGTAAGACAAAGTTTTCTCTTGGGCTCTAAATAGAGCACCTGAAAGATGGAATATTTGTGCATCAGTCAAACTTCACCAAAAGGGTGTCAGAGCATTTTAATATGGATAAAACGAGTTCTTTGAGTACCCCAATGGTCAATAGATCGCTTGATATTAACAAGGATCCGTTTAGACTTTGTGAAGATAACGAAGAAGTGTTAAGTCCTGAAATACCTTACATGAGCGCTATAGGCGGATTGATGTATCTTGCAAATTGCACTCGACCAGATATATCATTTGCCACTAATATGCTTGCAAGATATAATTCATCCCCTAGACACTAGACAGGAATAAAGCTTATATTTCGTTATATCCAAGGAACAATTGACTTGGATTTATTTTGTACTAGAAACCCGGAATCTGGTTTAGTTGGTTTTGCAGATGCAGGATATTTGTCGGATCCATATAAAGCTTGATCGCTAACCTGATACATTTTCACTATTGGTGCGATCTCCTGGAGATCGTTGAAACAAACTTTGGTTGCTACTTCTTCAAATTATGCGGAAATTATTGCACTACATGAGGCATGCAGAGAATGCATTTGGCTCAGATCCCTGGCTCCATATACAAGAAGCGAGTGGTGTGGTGACTACTAAAGAGCCAACAGTTCTATTTGAGGATAATGCTGCACATGTCACACAAATCTAAGAAGGTTATATCAAGAGCAACATAATGAAACTTATTCCCCAAATGTTCTTATCTTATACACAAGAACTCGAGAAAAACCAAAAAGCGGAGGTCCAATATGTCGTTTCAAGTGACAATCCGGCAGATCTATTCACAAAGGCGCTTTCCACTATGATTTAGGAAACATGTGCAAAGTATCAGAATGCGTCATCTGCAAAATTTCTGAGAAAAGAAGGGTCCATCATTTTTAGGGGGAGTTTGTACTACTGTACTCTTTTTCCCTCGTCATGGTTTTTATCCCAACGGGTTTTTCCATGACAAGGTTTTTAACGAGACAGTATACAATACACTATTTATTATGGATAATTAAGGGGGAGTATTAGATAACTATCTTGGATAATTATCCATTCATGATATTTTAATATTTTTTCTTTCTGGTTAAACCGACACTACCCCTTATAAATAAGGATCATGTATTTGAGAAGTGAGATGAACTTCACTTTATTATTAACTTCTTCTTCACTTTGAAATGTTCAAGTTCTCTCTCTCTATCCTACGACTTCTTCCTCTTTTCCCTATTACAAAAATAAATATAATACTAATATATATATACACAAACACATATAAAATATAAATAATATAATATTTAACATAAAGCACATTTTTATGGCAAAACTCAAACCACAGCACCAAAAAACAAGTAATTTTAAGATTTTTCAGTTTACAATTTAGAAAATGATGAATCAACAAAATAACCCCAAAACAAAAGAAAACGAAGGTGGAATCCCCCTTATTATTAAATGGTTGATCAATGCTTTTACAACATAAAATCTAGGGATCGATTCCCCAAAAATATACAATTTATACAGATTAATGAGTCAGGTTT
This sequence comes from Anastatica hierochuntica, assembly GCA_900406275.1. Taxonomy (NCBI): domain Eukaryota; kingdom Viridiplantae; phylum Streptophyta; class Magnoliopsida; order Brassicales; family Brassicaceae; genus Anastatica; species Anastatica hierochuntica. The sequence continues at coordinate 28,864 of OVAN01002643.1, forward strand.
ACACGAAATTTCCACCGTGATGCAAGTAGAACCGTTCATCTAATGATGAGATACAATAGATGGGACGAAAAATTTGACTTTTTAGTTTTTTTTGTCAACAAACGGACCACAACAGGCCGGTATGATAGTCCATTAGCCTCACATATTCCCTCCACTATGTGGTGGAGAAGAGTCGAACCCTGATACCTTAGAATTGGCTCTGGAAACTCAACCACCAGACTTAAATGTCCTCGACATTTGACTTTGTAGTTATTTTACATAATTTGTAATTAAAAAATAATCCAGAAGATATTTTTTTTTAAAATGAAGAATATAGAATGCGAGTGTCACTGTTAAAAGTAGTAACAATACATTTTTAATGAGATAGCCATTTTCTTCCTTATCTTTATTTTTATTTTATGTCATAATATCTATCTTATGCTTCTTTTAATACATTTATTTAAATTCTTTTTTATCAAATAATTAAATCTCGAAACTTATATGAAAAACACATAATTTTATGCACCTAAAATGAAATGAATTTTTTAAAATGGATAAAAAAATCAAAATTGTGAACAATGCTTGTAATTACAAATGCTTTTCACTATATATAATACTACTAAAATAGTATAATATAGTCTCTATGTAGAATAATTAGTTTGTTCAATATAAGCACACATAAAATAAAATGATTTATTGTAATATTTTTCATAACTCATACACTAAATACAATTTTAATACAAGATACTAAACCTTAAATCCAAATGTCTGAAATCAAAGGTAACACTCATGCATGTCTCTCTTGTATGTCCACATCTTTTTCTCTGGTTCTGCGGACCTATCTTGTCCGATGGTCAAGAGCGGTACTCTGAGAGGCATGAAAAAGTTGATTTATTGTCCCTGAAAAATCACCATTTCATCTTTTCTCGTGTTTTGTCTTCACTCGCACAATTCTGGAAATTACTTCCTGAAAAATCATCAATCATATCCTACTCCAACATAAACACGCTTGTGGAGTTCTCGCATGACAAGTGATCGAAAAATAGACATTGTTACCATATATAGCAAAATCAATTCTTTAAACCCTACTCACCAACCATTTTTTTCCCATAAACTAGAGTATCACACAAAACTCTTAACATTAATTCTAGATCCTACATAAAAAAATCAACACTTAAGAATAGTGTTTAAGGAAAAAAAGGATATCGCGTTTAATACTATTTACCACCATAAATTATGTATAGATCAATATATTAAAGAAATAAATGTAATTACATAATACCTAGGTATTCTACTAATGTATTCCTATAAATATTGTATATCATCGATCTAATGAAAATAAAACTTTAATCTAGAAACGTCAATACTTAAACACTAAACTCTCCCTCGCTTTTTTTTCCCTTTCAAAACCTTCTGCCTCCAATCTTTTCTTCTACCTCCTCCTTCTTTAAAGTTCATTTCTACTCTCATATCTTCAAATGCATCAGACACTTCATCCCATTCATTTGTCACAGACCCCATCCCTAACAACAATCACTAACTACTCAATGTCAATATGAAAAATATTCCGAAACTTACCACATACAACTATAGACAAATACATAGTCTACTCGATGGGTATAGTCTTGCAGGATATGTCATTTTGGATATGTACAGATCCCGCCTTCCATACTCACCACATGTGATGTGATATCTGTCAATCCGACTTATACGCATTTGACTTGCTAAGATAGATTCATATGCAACAGTCTTCTTGACATCATCAATCCCACGATTCAACCTCTTCTCTCTCAGACCAACATGACTATAGAAATTGGACTAAACTTGCAGCTACATATACCAAATCGAGTCATGGACATGCGAAGCAAATCAAACTCCAAATCGAGCAGTGGTCTAGAAGATCCAAAATAGTGTGTCAATATTTCTAAGGCCTTATTAACAAGTTTGATAAACTAGCAATATTCGGAAAAGTCATTGAACTTGAAGATCAAATTGAGCATATCTTTGAAGGCTTGCCTGAGGAATTCAAGCCCGTAATTGATCAGGTTGATGGTCGAGATGTCCTACCATCCCTTAGTGAGATCCATGAGCGTCTCCTTAATTATGAAGTCAAGCTTCTTGCTGCCGTATCTCCACTCAATCTGCTTGCCTTTGCGCACGCTATTGCTTATCACAAGATCAGTAACAGTCCTAACCACTGCTACAAAAAATCTACTCGTCATCAACAATGGCAGTCAAAAAATTAGTACAACAACAAAAAGTTCACTAGTACACTACGCCCATATCAAGGAAAATGTCAGCTGTATGGAGACTTTGGTTACTCTACGCGAATCAGTTCCCTTCACCCACTGGTCTCCACTCAAAAAGGTCTCATACCGATGCAAAATCCATACACTTTGTGGAAACCTCTTGCCAGTTTCGCCTCTGCTCAACCATACTCTTATTGTAATTGGCTTCTCGACAGTGGGGCTACTCATCACATTACATCCGATCTCAATAACTCTTCACTTTACCAGCCATAACACGATTGTGATGAAGTTGTGATTGGTGATGGCTCGGGCATAACGATCACGCATACTGGTTCTGCTCTCTTACCCCCACCTTCTAGAACCTTAGTTTTGACTCGTGGTCTGTGTGTACCCAATATACATCGGAACCTTATCTTTGTTTACCGTTTGTCTAATGCTAATCGGGTTTCTGTTGAATTTCTCCAACATCCTTTTAGGTGAAAGACCTCTGTACGAGGTCCCCATTACTATAAGAAGTGACCAAGGATGAGCATTACGAGTGGCTTGTCTCTCCTTCAAAAGCCACAACCCTCTCTGCTTCATCAATACCTAAAACCTCAGTAACCTCCTAACATTCCAGAGTCAAACATACATCTTTTCAGATTTTGAACTTTATGCTTTCTCAATTTTCTTTACATGTTTTTGACTCTTCAAATAAATTATTTTCTTGTTTACATTGTCTCATCAATAAAATCCATGAGCTTACTTTTTCAACTTCTTTTATTATTACACCCATTACAATACATTTTCTCCGATGTCTGGACCTCTCCAATAACCTTTGTTTAAAACAAAAAATACTACCTGATACTTGTAGACCATTATACATGCTACAACTGACTATATCTGCTCAGAAACAAGTCCCAAGTTAAAGAAAATTTTATCGTGTACAAGTCTCTAGTTGAGAATCACTTCCAGATAGGTATCTCAACCCTGTACTCGGCTAAAGGCGGAGAGTTCATCGTGCTCAAACCATATCTAGACATCACGAAATATCGCATCAGACGGCTCCGCCTACGCTAAAATACAACGAAATATCAGAGCGCAAACATCGCCATGTGGTGGAAACTAAAATAACACAACTAACTGTTAAGGTTAAAAACTGTCCCGACGAAATCGATGCCTAAAAAGGACTACGATGGTTAGCATCGATGGTTCTCGGATAATCTCCGTATAAAGTCTGTCCGTTCGCAAGCAACTAGAGCATCCAAGTGCTAAGGTTAGCATCGATGGTTCTCAGATAACTCTCACGATGCCACACGATACGTCCTCCGGAGCGGTACGAAAGCACCAAAAGCATTGAAGAACCATGTCGCTTCGAAGAAATGTCTAAACGCCGATTGACGTCAAACCTACGAACGA
>OVAN01002644.1:0-32487 GCA_900406275.1 Anastatica hierochuntica
TCTTTGTTAACTGTTTCTGTCGAATCGCTCTCAGTTTACGCTTTCTGCATAATTCGATCCGTTCTCTTTTTTTTTTACTTTGTATTCGCTTACGTTTATCTATCTTACGATCCTGTTACTCATCCACCGTTAATCTATACCGCTTCGCAATCTATTTCGTATTTTGTATTTTGTTATCTAACTCTCTTACGATTTCTGTTTTATTATCTTCGCAGTTTAGCTTTTCGTATTTTACTCAATAACTCGCTAATTCGCTGTCTCGATCTGTTGATCTTTGGCTAACAAAGTCCGTGAACCACATAACATTGACAGTGAGAATTTCGGTTCCCACATAGATCTTTGCCACGAGATGGGTTGATCGATAATGGGGGGTCTTTGCTTTAGGAATAGCTTCAATCCTCTAATAAAGCCTTTCAAAAGTCCATCACATCTCTAGATTGACCCAAACCATAACCATTATCTCAAGATCCTACCTTTTTATTGTTTAGGTCCAAGTTCACTCTTTTATTGCTTTATTTACTAGCTTGCTTACTTATTGCTTTCTTTTACGGGTTCTCTTTATGTTTTTCCTTGAATATCATTAGATTTAGTGGAGACCCGTGAAAATCTCCATCTAAATCACCCACCAAGACATGGATTCTTTGTGTATTCCCTTTGCTTAGGTTCTACTAGTCTAGCCTTTAAATCCTTGGATGACCCTAAAATACTACAATTGACCCCGTTCTCTTGCGGGATTGAAAGTAGGATTTACGTTTATTAATTTTAAACTTTGACAAACCAAACAACGTCAAGTTTTGACGCCATTGCCAAGGATTTAAGCTTTAGCTAGGATCTTCAAAGAGATTTCTAGGATTCTAGGACTAGGATTTATCTTTTTGTTTATTTTATTTAAGTTTCTAACTTTCTTTTGTTGATTTTCTTTGATTTGTGAAGGTAAATGATAAAAAGATCAAGAAGTGACCCAAATACAAGACTTTTTGACATTGATACAACAATCTTTGAAAGACAACAATCAAAACAAAGAAGAGCTAGAGAAAGACAAGCCCATCTAAGAAGGTTGGGTATGAATCAAGAAGTTAGACAAGAGAATCCTCCACCTATGGAGAACCCTCAACAAGAACGAATTCCCCCTCTCAACCATGGGGATTGTTTTGGCCAGGAAGACCAAGGGAATTGTCCATTCCACCTCCCTAAAAAAGAACTGAGGATTGGAGAAGGCGATGAGCCAATTACTAATGGCAAAAGGATGGGTATAAGACCCCCGCCAATCCAGAACAACAACTTTGAGATCAAGTCGAGCTTGATCAACATAGTGCCAAACGCTAGATTCTTTGGTCTTGCATTGGAAAACCTTCTAGAGCACTTGGACAACATTGAAAGGCTAACCGGAACGGTAAAGATCAATGGAGTGCCGGAGGACATCACCAAATTGACTTTGTTTCCATTCTCTTTAGGATACAAGGAATCTTAATGGGAGAAAGGAGTGGTGACATCTTCTATCACAACATGGGATAAGTGTAAGAGGAGATTCTTGGCTAAGTTCTTCTCGCACCAAAGGACGACAAAGATAAGGAATACGATCTCTACCTTCAAGCAAGGAGTAATGGAATCGGTTTATGAAGTTTTGGAACTCTTCAATGGATACATAAGGAGTTGTCCTCACCATGGTATCAAAAAGGGCAATCTACTTCAAATTTTCCATAGAGATATCCAAGAGAAGTACCGATTGGTTTTGAAAACCGCGTCCATGGTAAGCTTTGCTAGTCTTTCCGCCGATCAAGGAGAGAAACTCATAGGCAACCTAGCACAAAGCGACAATTGTGATGGGAATGATTATGATAGAACGGTGAGAAGCACATGATCTAAGGAAGACAAGATCAAGGAGCTTAGTGATAAGGTTGATAGGCTCATTCAACAAACAAGAAGAAGTGTTCACTTTGCTGAAACCGAAGTCGAAGGAAAAGAGGTTGAAAACCAAGAGGAAGTGAGCTACATACAAGGAGGGTACTACCAAAAACCCTTCAAACAAGGTTACAAGCCTTTCGACAACAACAACATATCCTACCGAAGCACTAATGTGGAGAATCCACAAGATCAAGTCTATCCTTCAAAGACTAACCAACAAGGTTACCAATACCAATCTAAGCAAGGCTACTACCAAAAACCTCAACAACAAACCGGTCCTACCAAAGAAGAAGAGAATCATGATATGCTTAAAAAGCTTGTGGAAGGACAAAATGAGACAAAACCTGAGCTCAACAAGAAGTTTGGGAGATGAATGTGAAGATAGAATCTATCTACCGAGACATGAATATCAAGCATGAAGCTCTTGCTTCACATGTCAATGTAATAAATTCTCAAATACAACATGTGATCTTGCACCGTAAGGGAAAATGAGTTGCTAAAGGGAAGGGAGAATCAAGCAAAAAAAATTTCAATGCCTTCTTAGAAGAGATCGACCACACTCCTAAACCATGGGATGGTATTGTCTTTACTCTTGAAGAGAAAAAGATTATTGATGATTTTGAGAATATTTTTTTAGTCCTCTTGATGAGATTGTTGATTGCTTAGATGTGGATTTGGTTGGAAACCCGAAATTTAAGGAAGGTCGTGCCGAATTTGACATTGAAATTGAAGAGAAAGATGCTCCAATTGGAAAGGAGCTTGAAAAAGGACACTCCTTTAACTAAAGCAGGTGTCAAAATTGAGAAGGAAGAAGAAGAGCCTTTGCTTGCTGATAAGGGTACTAAGGAAGAGGTTTTTGAGGAAGCTAAGAAGGATGATGGCTTTATGAAAGGAGAGAAAATCAATGTCTCAAGGATTGAGACATTAAAGAAAAAGGAAAAGATTTCTAGGTATATGCCTAGAGGAGAAGAGGTGAGTGAGGAAGACTTAATCATTTTGAGTCTTTCGGTTCTTAAATCCACACTTCCATACCCTCATCACTTCAAGAAGCAAATCCTTGAGTTGCATTACAAACAACTCAAGAAGAAAGGTCTTTTGATATTCCAAGGAATGGGAAGAAGAAGAAGCTAAGACAAATGAAATTGTCAAGAAGAAGTTAGAAAACGCCATTTCTCAACAAAACAAAGTTGAGAAGATCATGAGGGACAATGGAATCCTGACAACTAGAGCCATTGAAAAGACTCTAGAGAAGAGCAATGAGGAGGGAAAGTTTCTAATTCCATGTGCTCTTAAGGATTACCATTTTGAGGATGCTTTTGCGGACATCGGGGCTAGTTTGAATGTCATTTCACTAGACTGTGTGAAAGAACTTGGATTTCAACACAAGATCAAGAGAGGGGCAGATCCCATCTTACTAGGGGATGCATCTAAAAAGATTTCTATGGGAAGGCTTGAGAACATTGAGCTAAGGGTGAACAATAAACTTGTTAAGTGTGACTTTGTGGTTGTGGATACTAAGTCCAACCAAGACAAATTCTCAAAGATCTTAGGAACGCCATTCCTCCTTACTACTGGAGCCTCAGCAGACTTTGATACTAAATGGCTGATTTTGAAGAAAGTTGATGAAGGAGTCTCTTACCCAATGCTTAAAACCAAGAGAGTCAATGCTTTTGTGTCATGATATACCTAAGGGAGCCAAAGAAAAGGGGTAGGATTCGAGAAGAAAAAGTCTATGAGAGCTTGGAGAAGGATGGAGTTTGGGATTTACTTCATAAGGATGACCTCAAGGGAGATGTGCCCCACGAGAACTTGGGCATGATAAAGGGTAAACCAAACGCTCAATGGGTAATCCCCAAGGATAGCTACAATCCCCATTTCCATAAAGGCAAGGGAGTGAAAAACTTCAACAAGATTAGGGATTGGTGATAAGGAAGTTTCCAAGAGGACCTAACCATGGAGAGGTGGTTCTTAATCGCACCATCTAAAAGGAAAGAAGAACGATCAAGCTAATGACCTTAAACAAGCGCACTTGAGAGGCAATCTGATGCACATCCTTTGTAAATATTTCTTTTTAAGTCTTTAGTTTTCATACTGTTAATTTCAATAATGATGATTATGTCTTGGGAAAACCTTGTTCCAAAGACATTCTTTTGCTTTTAGCTTAGGTGCCAAGGGAGAACTAATCAAAGCAAGAATCAAAGCCAAAATGGAGTAATGGATGAACATTACCAACAAGTCACTATGACTTTGTATTTAATAGCATTCCTTTGACTAAGGTAAGTTTTCTTGAATTCAAGCATTTCATTTGCATTTCACCATTTTAAAAGGATTTCAAGAGTGATTTTTCAAAAGCTTGATTTGAGAAAACTTCACCCTTCTTGTTTTGATTTAAAACCTTCTGTACAAGATTTTACAAGTTCAAGAAAATAAGTTTTCCCTCCAATTTAAAAAGAAAATTTAAATTTGGACCACTTTGCAAAATGTCCCCTTTTGAAACTTGAACTTTTAGAAACTTAGGGGACCACCTTTTAAATATGTTTTGTGCTACCTCATCCCATCCACAACTTTAAGAGAGCACTTTTCTCTCTCGTCTTTCTCTCATTTTCCATTTTCATGCTAAATTAGCAAGGAAGAATCTTTTGATTTCAAAGAGAAATTTGTGTTGAAAAAATTTGGTTTTGATTTTTTAAATTCAATCAAAGTTATCTCCTCATTCCATTCTCTTAAAAACATCAAGAACAAGGTATGAGAATCTCTAAAAACTCCTTCACCATTATGAATCTCGATTTTTAGAAAGAGTAAGGAGACAATGATGTTTAATGGGATCTTCGACTAGAGAAAGCTTGGTTATGGAGGTTTCATGAGATACATTTCCTTAAAAACACTTAGAAATGCATGACTCTAAAGTTGTGTACTTGAAGGGAATAGTACTTGAATTTTCTATTTTGGGAAACCTGAACTTATTGGTTTATATTGGCTATGAGTTTTAGATTTAGAATCTTTCAACACTTTATTGATTTGAGAAAATTGTTGGGATGTTTAAGACACCTATAAATGTCGATTTCTATGTTCCCATAAATAGTAAGCTAATTTTTGGTTCTTTAATAGCTTTAACTTGAAGTGATTGTTTGAATGCTTGGTTCGTTGAACATGATTGTCCTTACTACTTTGAGCTTTATCCACGAGCTATGAATTTAGACATATTATATTAAGTGCACATCATGTCTAATTTGGATTTGTTCTTTAAAAGGTATCATTTAGATTTTAAACTTAGTAGTTTAGAAAGCATTTGAGCAAGAGCCATTAGTTTGAGAAGTGAAAAATCAAATGCATGATTTAACCTTATTGGCCTGAAATTTCGTTTCATATTACGATGGCATTTTTGTTCTAACTAAGCATGATGCATTTGGGTTAATGAGTTAGCTTGTGATAGTTTATTGGATTATGGAAATGTTTGTGCTTAATTGATAATTTAAATTCAAGGCCAAACCATCTTCCTTTCTCATTATGGTCTTTAATCTTTAAGACTCACTTTGCTACATTCTTAAGTGTAGGATCCAAACGAATGGCACCACCACGACAAGCTATAAGACTATCTTACCCCACATGGTCAGAAAAGGAAAAGAAACAATGCTTCCATCTTCAAAGGAACTCGAAAGTGAAAGGAACATTGTGGTTGGATGAGAATATGATGTCTAAGATGGGGATCGACAACCAAGTGAAGTACTTGCTAGGGTACATGGACCTTGGAAGATTGTTTGAGATTCGCTACCCCACCTATGTCCAACCTACTCTTCAATTCCTAGCAACAATGGACTTTCACCATGAGAATGACTTCGAAACTAGTCTTGGGTATGTGACCTTTCGGATCAAGAATGAAGAGTATATCATCTCGACAAAGGATTTATGCCGAGTTTATGGATTCAAGAGGAAGAGAAATAAGATTGGATTTTGGGATGGTTTGGATGTAAGCAAGCTATGGAGGACGATAGAATTTGGATACTATGTTGAAGATGAAGCCACCATAACAAAGATTCGCTATTCAAAAATTTGCTACACGATAGAGTTTTTGGCGAATTCCTTCTTTGGGAATGGGAACCGCCATTTTATGGGGAACAAAGCTATCCATTTCTTGTTCCAAGGATTGAAAAATAATCTATGGGAGCACGGTGGAAGATGGTTTGACTCCTTGGGAGAAGAGACAAACACGGGGATGATCTTCGTTGCCATCCTTCTTGAACACGTGGCGAACATTCAATTGCAAAGGAAGCCCATGGTAAGAGTTGATGGAATGCTTACACCGTTATTCCGATACTATGGATTACAACATGAGGGGTGAAGAAAAAAGAAGACGATGAAGAGGTCAATGATGAGAACCTTATAGAAGGAAGGAGCCTTGACATGGAATATTTGTTGGACCGAAGGTTCATTTGTGGCTTTGACCCTAGTGGAGAGGTCCTTTATACATTTATGAACGTGCATCAGAAATGGCACGTATGCAATCTTCCTTTGAAGTCATGGACTACCACTACCGTAATCCCTTCAATAGCATTCAACTTCCCTCCAAACCTTGCAACAAAAAGAACGGAGCTCCACTTAAATCCAATCATCCAACTAGACAAGGAACGAGAAATGCCCAAAAGAGAAGAAAATTAAGAAAGCTTTGGACATGAATTCCTTAATCATCATTGTGAACCGCCTAACCAAAGATCATTCAACAATCAACGCTTGGAAAATACATTCAAGCGCAACACCCTACAAGTAGAGAAGAACATGAGCATGATTTCGCGGCTTTGGAAGGCAATAAAAGGAAAAGAAAAATTCAACCGCTACGCCTCATCCATCAATAGCGACGAGGATGATTGCAAAAGAAAGAAGCACGTGTTCGAAATGCCGAGGTATTCGGTGATTCATCTGCCCTTTACTATCCATAAACCGCTTGAGCAAGCAATGCAACCACCAAGGAATTCACTTCAAGAACAATAATGGAGAAGAAACGAAAAGGACCCCATAGGCCAAACATCAAGACCAAGGTGGGGATCCTACTGTTATGAAGACCCCGAGCCATCCATTGATACATCAACACACTCATATATATGAGTTTTCAAAAGGTACACCTACTACCCCTTGTGTATACCATTGCATACTTTTCGTTTTATATATGCATTTTTAATGAGTCACTCTCACGGTTTAAAATTCATCGAGACAGTGAAGTTTAAGTCCGGGGGAGGGGCTTAGTACTAATGATATTTTGAGTTTTGTTGTTTTCGTTTCTTTTGATATTGAGTCTTGCATTGTAGATAGTTATGACTTATAAAAAACAAAAAAAAATCGAAAAAAATTCAAAAAAATCAAAAAAGATATTCAATTTGTTTTCAAAACTTTGCATATAGATTGCATACATTTGTAAATACTTAGTTTGTAAGGAGCATATAGGATTGCATTTTGCATAGGGATTGCATTTTGCATAGGGAGCAATGATGAAACTACCTCATAGATAGTTTAGTTTTGTTTAATGAATAATGCCCTCACTAGAAGTAAGATGTTGTCTAGACCACTTTTGTCTTAGGAATATTCGTGATTGGAATTGACCACTTAAAGATCTTTGCGAATGTGGAAGTAAGCTATCTATTGAGTCAATTCCTATCTAAGATGGCTTTTAATTAATGTTAATATCTTGCTTATGGGCTTTACCATACTTGACCATGGGAAATCATTACATTTGAGCTATGTTTTAACCATCTTTTATTATCCTTTCTTAGCACAAATGGCTACTCTCATCTTCAGAGTTGTGACCAACCCTTGCAAACCCTTAAACTTTTCCTTCAAAACCCCCCTATTATTTCGATTTGTGAGGCCATTAAAACCGTCAGAATGGCTAAAATCGTTAAAATCGCTAAAACCACGGAATATTAAAAACCATTAAAACCGCAAAAATTTCTAAAATTGTGAAAACTACATAAAACTGTGCTAAAATTGTAAAACTCAAAAAATCGTAGAAAGTCATAAAAATTGCTAAAACCACATGAATAGCAAGCGCAAAATTAGCTATAACCGAACTATTTTAGAAAAAAAATTAGCTTCGAGAAATATTATTTCGTTGATTATATAATGTTTTTACTAGTTTATCATCCCACATAAGATGCGGTATTAAAATTTTGTGAATAGTTATTGTTTTGATAATTTTGTAATATAACATTTTTCAATTTATATTATTTTGTGCATTTATATTCTTAAATTGAAAATCTTGATTCGTAAAATTTTAATTTGTATTATTTTAAGTTTTATTATGTACATTTATATATGTTTTATATTTGAATAAAACAATTCATTTGACATAGTTTTTGATTTTATTCTTTTGACATTTGATCCGCTTAAAACTATGATCTTAATAATACTAACCATAATATTGGTGTCATCTAGAACTCATTATTTTTTCTGTTTAGTTTTTAAAATAGAAAATATAATTATTTTATTATTTGAAATTTTTATCAATACATTTTATTCATTTGACACTAATTGATTAATCCGTGCGGGGTATGGACATGGTTTACTTTCCAAAAATCAATTCAAATAATCGAGAAATTTTGTCTCTACGACCAATTATATTATTTGTTGTAGAATATGTGCACAATCATGCATGTTCCGATAAAAATTATATCATCACGTTTTACCAATCACCGTGGCATGCACAAACACCGGTATGCTTGCTAAAATCTATCTACATAGAAGCAATTTAAAAAATTCGAAATGATTCTTACTTCTTTATGTTGTATGCATTATCTCAATATTATATTGTAATAAGATTTGTGTATTCGTTTTTAGCTCTTTTTTCTTTACTCTTTAAACCATATGATGGTCCAAATTTGAATATGTTTTGAAGATGGTAGTTAGTATTATTAAAACATGATGTTGTGTAGTTTTGTCGAATAAATATGTGCTCATGCTCTCTTGTTGAGGTTTCCTAATTTTATGTATTTATAATCTTATACAATTACATAATGCTCTAAAATGATTGTGATTTGTTTGTTCTCTTGATGAAACAATTCAGTGAGGAGGCCCTTCATAGGCTGAAATTGCAGAATTAGTCAATGTTTTGATTCGTTTCGACCTTCTCCTACATGTTGTTCTTGACACAAATAACTTTTTTCCTTCCATCTCTAGATTCACAAGAAATAGTTTAAAACTCTTTGAGGAACAAACTCAATGGGCTACTCGGTGGGATTAACCAAATTAAGAAAGGTATCTTTCAGATCCCTTAAATTGTAAATGTTAATTTAGTAGTTACGCCCAAAGTTTGCCAAGGTTTTTGACAAGAAAGCTCACAAAGTATAGAAAAGATTTCTTTCTTATTACGTTTCAATCATCACGGCCTCTGTTACTTATACACAACCAGAGTCCTTAACCTAAATCAACATATGTGCCATTATGTAAATTTTACTAAAGTACATGGTATATTAAGACTATATAATATGAGATAAGTAATACAATATATATGGTGAATATATATCGTAATACTCCCCCTCAAGTTGGAGAGTGTAGATCTAACACACCCAACTTGATAATAAACTTCTCAAATTCCACCTTGCCAAGCGCCTTTGTAAAGATATCTGCAACTTGATCATACGTAGGCACATGTTGTATCTTGATGATATCCCAAATAATCGCATCTCGAATAAAGTGACAATCTTTCTCTATATGCGTGGTCCGTTCATGAAACACAGGATTCACCGCAATGTGCATCACCGCTTTGTTGTCACAAAACATCGGAACCAGAGCTGTATGTGTGACAACCATATCTTCCAGAAGGTCTTTAATCCAAATAATCTCCTTGAGTGTAAGAGACATCGCTCTGTATTCTGCTTCAATCGAGGACAATGAGACTACATTCTGTTTCGTTGTCTTCCACGAAATAGGTGAACCACCTAACTGAATAAACCAACCTGTAGTGGATCTCCTCGTAAGTGGAAAACCTGCCCAATCAGAATCTGTCCAAGCCACCAAAGATAATGGAACATTCGCATGGAGAAGAATACCTTGTCTCGGATTGCCTTTCAAGTATCGTACAACTCGAATCACCGCATCCCGGTGAGCTTGTTTAGGCTTTTGCATAAACTGAGACAAAACGTGAACATAATAGGATAAATCCGGTCGCGTGACTGCCAAGTAAATCAACTGTCCCACTAACCGACGATAACCAACGACATCAACAAAATCAGACCCCTCATCTAGCGCTAAACGTTGATTCTGTTCCAACGGAAACGCAACTGGTTTTGCCGCCAAAAAGATTCGGAGATAATATCCAAAGTATATTTTCTCTGAAAAATATATATACCTTTGGGACTCCTAGCAACCTCTATGCTCAAAAAATATTTCAACAAATCCAAATCTTTCATGTGAAAACATCGACTTAAATATTCTTTGAACATAGAGATATTGTGCACCGAATTGCCAGAGATAATCAAATCCTCAACATAAACCAACACATGCAATCTTTCTTCTCCTTTCTCTAGCGCAAAGAAAGAATAATCCGAGACCGATTGAAGAAATCCATATTCTTTCAAAGCATTAGTCAACTTAGCAAACCAACATCTAGGTGCTTGACGTAAACCATAAATCGATTTGTGTAAACGACACAACTGATTTGGTTCGGTACTCTTGAATCCCGGAGGGAGTCGCATATAAACCTCTTTAGTCAAATCACCATGAAGGAAGGCATTATGGACATCGATCTGATGAACTTCCAAATCCCTGGAAGCTGTAACTTCAAGAAAAGAACGTACCGTAGTCATTTTGGCAACCAGCACAAATGTTTCATCAAAGTCCGTACCCTCTACTTGATTATTTCCACAAGCAACAGGACGAGCCTTGTATCTCTCCAAACTACCATGAGATCGCAATTTAACCGTGAATACCCATTTACACGCAATTGCTCGCTTTCCTTTAGGAAGCGCTTGCACTGTCCATGTTCGATTCTGCTCCATAGCACCAATCTCATTGTCAACAGCATCACACCACACCTTCTCTAACATAGCTTCTCTGTAATTTCTAGGAATCACATAAGAAGTGAGAGCTACAAGATATGCTTTATGTGATGGCGAGAACTTACCACTATCAACATAAAAGGAGATCTAATACGGCTCCGAAGGTACCTCTGGTGACTTAACAATAGTGTGAACAACATAATCCTTAAGTCTTTCTGGACGATTTCTTTCACGATGGCCACGACCAAGGTGTATCACATCGGGATCAACCGGTGTCACGGACTCATCACAGGCCACAACTTCGTCAGACACGAAACCTTGTGAAGATTGCGTCACCGGTAGCAGAGATTGATCGGAGCAAGAAGGTAGTTGTTCTATTTCTTCAACAAAGGTGGGTATATCGTTTGCTTCATCTGCAAGCAATGTATCCCTAGTCTGATGAAGGTGGGTCCACCTTGTCTGCTGCTGTGTCTGATTCTCCTGAAAAAGAAGATGAGTCAGGCAAAATCATCTGAGGAACCGCAGCTATATGTGTAACCTCCTCAAGCGGTGATGTGCCCGATGCTTCTTGAACAAAAACAGAGGGTGTAGAAACCTGAGATTCAACAATCAGAGGTATAAAGAACTCAGGTATATGCGATGATGTCGACACTTCTCTATCAACCATACCATTATCTGTGTACGCAAACTCATTTTCTATAAACACAACATCTCTTGATGTGAATATCTTTCCTGTTTCAGGATTGAAAATGCGCCAACCTTTTTGTCCATTAGGATAGCCAATGAATACTCCTTTACTGCTTTTCGAATCAAATTTGTCTCCCTTACGGTGTTGATTATGGGCATAGCATACACAACCAAATACCCGTAGATGCGTCAAAGGTGGCAGCTGATTGTATAGACGTTCAAATGGAGTTTTACCATCAAGCAGCGGTGTTGGTGTTCGATTGATAAGATATGCCACAGTGAGAACGCATTTTCCCCAAAATTCTATGGGTAATGAAGCCTGAAATCATAGAGATCGCGCGACATTGAAAATATGCCTATGTTTACGCTGTACCCGACTATTTTGTTGCGGAGTGCCAACACACGAAGTCTCGTGTAAAATGCCTTTCCCACAAAAATATGAACCCATACATGTAAACCCGGTTCCGTTATCACTCCTAACTGTTTTCACATGAGCATCAAATTGTCTTTCAACATATGCAATAAACTCCTCTAGCTTACGTGAGACATCTTGTTTAGTGGGCAACAAATACAACCAAACACTTCTCGAAAAATCATCTATCAACGTGAGAAATTAGCTCGCACCCGAATGAGATTGTGTTAGGTACACTCCCCACAAATCGCAATGCAACAATTCAAATAACATAGTAGTTTTATTAGAACTTGATGGAAAATAATTACGAGTTTTCTTAGCCCGAACACAAGTGTCACAAACCATATTCTGTAAAGCCTTACTACTACTAGATAAATCCGGAATAGATAAAAAATCTAAAACTCGATGAGAGGGATGTCCAAGACGTTGATGCCAAACATTCGCAGAAGCTTTATCCGTACAACTCATAGCTCCAGCAAACTCCATCCCTCTAAAGAAATACAAACCATCAAACTGCTCAGCCACTCCAATCAACATCTTGGTAATGCGATCCTGAATCAAGAATAGCTTATCAATAGTTTGTAAAACGCATTTCCTCTGCTTAGTCAACTGTGAAACCGATATTAGATGACATTCTAATCCTTCGACAAATAACACATTTTCAATCACTAAAAGAGAGCTCAAAGTAACACTCCCTTGTCGAGTTGCCAAAGAAAATCTACCATCTGGTAGTTTCACATGCATAGGCAAAACATCTCGAATATCCGAAAGAAGATTAATTGTACCCGTCATATGATTAGTCGCGCCTGAGTCTACAATCCAAGAGGGTAAAGAAAACGTACCATTTTTTGCCTCTGACAATTTTTTTTCGTTCAACAAACTCACTAACGATTTCCATTGATCATCACTGAGACCCGTAAGGCCTACACGATCATTCGCCGTGACCAAGTTAACCATCTGCGGCTGATTAGATGGAGCCACTTGCATTGAGTTGACTCTCCTAGCATCATTACCCAACTGTCGAGGACCAGTAAGAGGATTTTGAACACCACGTCCCCTTCCAGCCTGTCCTCTTCCTTTGGATCTCTCTACCCACCATTCTGAATACCCCATCGTGCGAAAAAAAATTGTTTGCTACGTGCCCGTTCTTTCCACAGCTAGTACACTTAAGTTTCATGCATTCCTCTCTAGATAGAAACTGAGGATTCGAATTTCCCGAGTGTGTCACCTGAGCATTCGTTCTCATTATATGAGCCATAGTCTCATACTTTTCATCCAAGACACGTGAAGCATGTTTAGAATCTTCGTCTTGACGAAGTACATTATATGCTTCATTTATAGATGGGAGAGGATCTCTAGATAGGAGATTAGACCTCACTGATCCATACAAAGAATCATCAATTCCTGTGAGAAATTCATGCAGTTTATCCTCTTGTCTCTCTCGATCTATATCTACTCCCAAAGAACAGCCACAGCTTTTGGTTTGTCTAAAATCAACAAGAGATTTCCAAAGTTGCATCATCTTCCCATAGTAAGCTTCGATTGATATTCCTTGTTGTCTATAGGTTGCAATCTCAGCTTTGATTCTTTGCACTCTTTATCCATTCTTAACAGAATACCTTCTCTGTATGTGAAGCCATAATTCTCGTGCTGTATCAAAGTTAGAGAGTGTTGACCGTAAACTCTCTGTAATCATAAGCTTAATCCATGAGATTAACAGTGCATTATTTGTCCATCAATCTTCCACATCTCCAGATTCAACAGGTGGCAATAGAATCGTACCATCCACAAAGCCAAATTTCTTATCAGACATAAGAGACATCCTCAGGTTACTTGACCATTCATTATAATTGCTTCCTTTGAGAAGAGGCTGTGAAATCACTAAACCCGGATTATCACTCGAAGAGAGATAATATGGAGAGATAGTCCGTCGTTGAACCTCAACATATGGCCTAGACTCGCCTGTCATCTTTCCCGACAAACCAATATCAGAAAGCTCTGTTCTCTCACCCATCGAATATTAGGTTTTAGATCAAAACAGAATTACTCAATCCAAACGCAAAATAAGACAGAGTAATCGAACTAGAAATCAAGCAAAGTTTACGGATCTTTGCTCTGATACCATGACAACACAACTCCCAAAGTATAGAAGAGATTTCTTTCTTATTATGTTTCAATCATCACGGCCTCTGTTACTTATACACAACCAGAGTCCTTAACCTAAATCTACATATGTGCCATTATGTAAATTACGCTAAAGTACATGGTATTTTAAGACTATAAAATATGAGATAAGTAATACAATATATATGGTGAATATATATCGTAATAGTTTTCAATCTTTACTTTAGTCTCACATCTAAGATTATTCCTCATATGATTTTCAGTGTAGATCCACACCAATGATGTTTAGTTTGTGTGGTGCCAAATTTAAGATTGTCTTTTATTTACCTTAATGGGTTCTCGTGCATGTGATTTTTTTTCAAAAGACAGATCATACAAGGAAGGTTGGATACTAATACATGTTATCTGTCTTCGCCTCGCGATCCATCCCTACCAGGATTGGAAAAGAGGGCACCCATAACTTTCAGATCAGGTAGAAGATACAATATTTGTATCACCCACGAATAAATATCGAACATCGTGTCTCGTTTATTTTTTAACTACATGTCTTCGAACTTGTATAATTATCCCATCCGTAAATACTCGTTATTAATTATTTATTTACTAGATAGTTATCTATCATAATAATTATGTATAATCATATATAAATATTATTAAGAGCGACTACAATATTTATTATATATATAAGACTTCAATTATGTTTCTAAAATATGTAATATATAAATGTAACTTTGTAGCTTAGAATATTTTATATTTTGTTTGAATATTTTAGTGTTTAGTTGAATATTTTGAAAAAATTTAATGTACAACAAATTGTATGAGTGTGGACTTATAATTTTTTCTCTTGAGCATATGAAATGGAGACGGAGTGGGTATTACTCACGGATCAAAACAAGGACGCAACTCTATTTTACCCCTTGCTTAAGCAAAAACAGAACAAACTTAGCTTTGGATATTGTAATAAAACAACAGAAAATTTACAAACTTTAAAGTTATCATTTGCATGGACATAGAATCCTTACTTTGAGAGGCAATACAAATATGTGTTTGTCTTACAATAAACATCATTAACTGATTTCTTTATCCGAAAAGAACAAAACCACCCAAATCCATAAATAGCAAAGCACCAAAGTTTGCCTTTTAAGAATTAGAAGTCTCGTCCTTCATCAAATACCAATCAAAACCTTGTGCTATTTCTCCTTCCCCACCACTTCCTCTTCAACTTCTCCTATTAGAAGAAGAAGATTGAGAGAGTTTGTTGAAAGTTTTCAATCTTATTCAACATCTTTTTCAAATGTGTTTGTTGCAAAGATAATATACAAGTACCTATCTCTAAACCAACTCTAAACCGAAATAGATATATTTACATTAAACAAATCCGGTTTAATCACCAATGGCTAAGACCCCCCTTCAAAATGAAGGTGAGAATATATTATCAATTCCCATCTTGCCAATGAGTTCATGAAACAGAGAAGAATATAATGACTTTGTTAACACATCCGCAAGTTGATGATGCGTTCTAACATGCATAGTCTTGATCAAAACATCATCAATCTTCTCTCTAATCTTGTAACAATCTAATTCCACATGTTTAGTGCGTTCGTAGAAAACAAAATTGTTAGCAATATGCAACGCAGCTGTATTATCAAAATAAAGATGAGCCGGCAAAGGAATAGAAACCAAAAGATCATTCATGATCCTTTGAATCCAAATCATTTCACAAGCTGCTTTGGCCATGAATCTAAACTCTGCTTCTGCTATACTCAAAGACATTGTACGTTGCTTTTTAGATTTCTAAGAGACTAAAGAATCTCCTATAAACATAGCATAACGAGTGATAGACTTTATAGTGTCTGGACAAGAAGCCCAGTCAGACTCAGCATAAGCACATAAGGCAAAATCACCATCTGCTGCATAAAAAACACCCTGATAAACCATGCCTTTGAGATACCTCAACAATTTGTGAACAACTTGAAGATGAGTGTCTCGAAGATCTGCAGAAAACTGACACAGTTTGGTAATGGCAAAAGAAATTTCTGGCCTTGTGATAGCTAAATACATGAGTCTCCCAATCAATTTCTTATAGACTTTAGGATTCTCCAGCTTCTGTCCTGTGTCTTTAGAAAACTTGATAGAAGGATCCATAGGAATTGAAGAGGGCTTACAGCCTAAGAATCATGCATCATCCAGCAACTCCAGTATGTACTAGCGCTGACAGATGAAGATTCCCTCAGAAGATCTAGTTACCTCTAAACCAAGAAAATATTTCAAAGCACCCAGAAAATGAAGCTTAAAATGAGTTTGTAACTCATCAGTAAAGCTCTTTACTTCATCATCATTGTTATTGGCTATCGATATGTCATCAATATAGGCCAAGACCGCCAAATATCTCCCACAATTGTTTCTGACAAACAAAGTGTGATCACTGTTGGACTTGCTTAATCCCATTGACATAAGAGTAGATGAAAATTTCAAATACCATTTCCTAGAGGCTTGCTTAAGTCCATAAATGAACTTATGCAATTTTCAAACAACATTGTCAGGACGAGAAGTCCCTGTGATATCAGAATAGCTCAGAGGAAGTTTCATGAATATTTCTTCATCCAAATCACCATTAAGAAAGGCATTGGAGATGTCAATAGTAGTGAGAGACCAATTCTTCTTTGCTGCCACATCAATAAGAATCCTTACAGTAGATAACTTGGAAACAGATGAAAAAGTCTCTCCATAATCAATACCCTCCTCCAGAATATAACCATGAACTACCAAGCGTGCTCTGTATCTCTCTATACTTCCATATGCGTTATACTTGACTTTAAAAATCCATTTGCAACCAATTGGTATCTTACCAGATGGAAGTTCACAAATAATCCAAGTGTTTGTCCGTTCCATAGAACCAACCTCATCACCCATAGCATCACGCCACAACTCATCAAGTAATGCTTCAAGATATTTCTTTGGTTCTTTAACTTTGGTGATAGCATTAAGAAAGATTTTGAAAGGCTCAGATAGTAATGACTAAAAGATAAAATTGATCATAGGATAGGGAGTACAGTGTTTAAGATTAGTATTATTATTTATAATATAGCAATAGAGATCCTGCAAATTGGAGGGAATTTTCTTTTGTTTGTGAGGTCGTATCTCAGAAGGAGAAGGATCCTCAGAAGATGTCATCTTTGATATAGATGCATCAAAAAATGTATCTTGAGAAGGCAAAACATCAGGAATAGCAGGAGAAGGAATATGAGGAAAGAAATCTTTTGCATAATATTTGATATGAGAAGATGTAATAAGGAAAATATCCTCATGAAAAATGACATGTCTTGAAATAGAAATGGAGTGTGTCTCTATATCTAATATCTTGTATCCTTTAAAACCTATGGGATATCCTCGAAAGACACACGCTCTAGCCCTTGGATCAAACTTATGTCTATTCTTAATAGAATTAGAACTATAACACAAGCACCCAAACACTTTTAAATTTGTATAAACATGTTGTTTTCCTGTGATTCTTTCAAAAGGTGTTTTATTATCTATGACCAAAGAAGGTAATCTATTGATAAGAAAAGTAACAGTTAAAACACAATCCCCCCCCCCCCCCCCAANCCCCCCCCCCAAATTCTAAAGGAATATGAGATTGAAACAACAAAGATCTAGCTACATTCAATATATATTGATGCTTTTGCTCAACTACTGAGTTCTGTTCAGGAGTTTCATAAAAAGAGTGATATGAAACAATTCCTTTAGATGCATAAAACTCGGTGAATTTAAGTTTATGCGCTTTATCTGATCTAACAATTTTGACTTTCTTATCATACTGAGTCTCTACCATTGCAATGAAAGCAAGAAATATATGCAAAAAATCATACTTTGTACACATCAATTAAGTCCAAGTAGCTCTATTGTAATCATCTATGATTGTTAAGAAATATTTATGACCATATACAGTAGGAACACTAAAGGGACCCCATGTATCGATGTGCAAAAGATCAAAAGCAGACTTGCAAATATTACTTCTAAATTTAAAAGGCAATTGTTTTTGTTTAGACAAATGGCAAATGTGACAAAGATCATAATGAGTTTTATTGCCTTTATTTTTCATAACATGTAAAGCATCAGAAAGCAAATCTATTTTAGCCTGAGCTGGATGCCCTAATCTATTATGCCAAGTTGACATATTAACTTTAGAAAGAGAATAGGCATAAGAAGTACCTTGAAAAGATAAAGTTCTATTTGAGTTACGAACATCCAAAACATAAGACTTCCCACTTGACTACCTTGACAAGTCATCAACTCCTGAGTAAGAGCCTGAATAAAACATGCATCAGCAGTGAAACGAACCTCAAAATTTAAAGACTTAGTCAAGACACTAACACTCAGAAGATTAAATATGAACTCAGGAATGAACAAAACATTGTAGAGAGATATTGCATCAGTTAATTGAATGTATCCTATTCGAATTATCCTAACAGTGCGCCCATTTGGTAAGGTTACATAAGTATTGTCTATTGGTTGATACTTAGTAAACATATCCCTAATGTGACAAACATGGTGAGTAGAACCAAAATCAATGATCGAAGCTCTAAGAGACACATCCATTTCCGTAGATACAGAATTACTAAGCATGTCATAATAGGTGTGATTGTAAAGGGTAATGAAATTACCTGAAATGCTTCCTGTAATCTGTGAGACAATAAGAATCGATTTTGAAGTAGAAGCACCAGCTTGATCAGTTGTAAAATTAACACCATTTGATCTGAGGTGAGAACTTAGGTAAGATATCATCGTTTGGAGTTGCTCTGTAGACATGCTTTAACAATTAAATTCATCATTTTTCTTTGACTGAATTGGTGCCACATATTGTACAAAAGACAAATTTATTGTTCCTTAAGTTTGTTTCTTCCCTTTGAAAAATCCAGGTGGATAACCATGCTTCTTGTAGCACTTGTCTTCTGTATATCCCAGCTTTGAACAATAAGAGCATTTAGGTTTATGAAACCCCCCTTGAGATAACAACACATGATTATGTTCTTCATTAGGCATCTCTTGAATATTGAAAGCAACAGGATTGGAAGTCACACTTTGTTGAGATCCCACTATTCTTTGACTTTCATCCTGATCCAACATATTGTATATTTCAGGTAGACTAGGCCTAAGCTTCATATTCATAATTTGTCCTCTCACACTTGCAAAAGTCTCATTCAATCCCATGAGAAACTGTATGATCCTACTTGTCTCAGCCTCTTCCACAAGTTCTTTGACATGAGCACAATTACACTTCTTCACTGTAATTGCCTTAGTGTTTGACAACTGTTCCCAACGAGTCTTCAGCTTTGTGTAATACGTCGAGAGATCCAGAGATCATTGCTCCAAGTTGGCAATGGACTGTTCTGACTGATACTTGCGAGGAAGATTACTCACTTTGAACCGAGTATATAAATCCATCCACATTTCAACAACATCTTCGTAGTATAAGATACTATCATAGATCTTTTTACTCATAACATTCAATAGCCAAGACTCCATCATATTATTACATCTACTCTAAATTTTGAACAATGAATCATCAAGATCTGGTCTCGGCAAAGAACCTTCAACCAATCCTATCTTATTCTTTGCATCCAAACTCATACGCATTGCGATATACCAGCTATTGTAATTAGATCCATCTAAAATCTGAGTAACAATACTCAATCCAGGATGATCCGCCGCATGAAGAGAAAATGGACTATGAGTGTTATCAATCGAAAGCATACCAACTGAAAAAGAGTCTGAGCTATTACGCCTTGCTCCATCCTGATGAAGAGGAGTAGCATAAGTGTCTTGAGAAAAACTTTCAGTAGATCCGTTTCGATTTCTATTTCCAGATCCATCTGATTTTATCACCACATTTCGATTTTGAAGCTTTCGTCCTTGTTTCGCCATTGATACACTAAAGAAAAACTCAAAATATTGTGATTGAAGTGATAAATGGCTTCTTCGATAGCGAAAAAGACCTTTCTACTCCAATCGAATCACAATCGAAGCTTTCTCTCAGTAAATCAATGGAGAAATCGACGAAAAAGAGAAAAATCTAGAAGAAATTAGAGGAAAATGAGAAGAAAACTGCTCTAAAACCATATTAGTCCACAAATCACCAATGGCTAAGATCTCCATCGTTCTGATGCCCTCTTCACTCACTCATGAGCTTGCTCATTATCAGTTTTGTTTCTCGCCTCTTCATCCCTATGTCTGGGGCTGATCAAGGTAATTGGCCTGCCTTTGGCTTCTGATTGTTATTTGGCTATCTCCCTTTACTTTGGCTAACCTTCTTTCTTTTTGTTGCTCAGCTTGTGGCTTCTCTCTTCCATGCCAAGGATCAGATCGCCACTGAGGTGATTGCTGCAGGGAAGGCTCAGGTGGAGCATTGCCTTGCCAAGCTGAGGGCGGAGAAAGAAAAGTCTGCTAGCTTGGCGAAGGAGGTGAAGGAGATGAAGGATCTGCTCCGCGGGTGGAGTCAGAGAATAAGAAGGCGACAGAGAAGGTCCTCAGCTTGACTGACGAGAAGGCGAAGCTGGAAGACCAACTGGGCAACCTGGACGCCTGAGTGACCACTTTTACTGATGAGATTTCCATGGCCGTCAATGGTGCCAGGATCATGGGGCGCTGGGAAATGGTTCGAGACTACCTCAGGGGAGAGACCAATTCCTAGAACTTGCGGGAGGAGTTTGAGAATTACAATCTTGTGGCGATTGCGGAGGTGGGGGAAAATGGCCTCGAAGCTCCCACCTTTGGAGATGAACCAGTGATTCCTCTTGCCTTGGGTTCTACTCCTCCAACAGCCTCTAAGCCAAACATCTTGAAGTCTGCCTCTCCTGACCCTCCAGCCGTCTAGTCTTCAGACCCAAGATCAAGAAGCAAGTTTTTTCCCCTTGTGGGATTTTATTTTCTTTTTGTTGACGGCGTGCCCCTGTGTGGGCTTACTTTTGCCCCTTGTGGGCTTTGTAATGACTCTTATGGCCTTAGTGCCTTTCACTCTCCATTGGCCTTCTTGGCCTTATTTCCTTTTTGCCCTTCGGGGTTTTAAAACTTATCTTCTAGCCTTTGGTGGCTTTTTATGACTATCTCTTTTAGTTCTCTATTGTCTTTCCACCTTAGCGAGCTTTTGACTTAGATTCAGAGATGATGCTTGAGTGTGCTTCATATCGTTAGCACTTTGGGCGGGTGGCTCCTGGCTTTCGGACTCTGTCCTTTACCTTGACCGGCTGGCTTTTAGCTATGAGCTTCTAGCCTTGCCGCTTTGATCAGGTGGCTTCTGGCAATGAGCTTTTAGCCTCTTTGCCTTGATCGGCTGGCTTCTGGCTTTGAGGCTTTAGCCTTTTTGCCCTGATTGGCTGAGTTCGGGCTTTTGGGCTTTTAGCCTTTTTGCCTTGGTCGACTGACTTCTGGCTTTGGGATTTTATTCTTTTTTCCTTGTCTTGCGAGAGCTCCTTGAGTACCGAATTGGGATAATCTCATTATCTCTCTTGTTTTTAGGGAGTTCCGCTTCTTGCCCTTAAACAATGTTTAGGTTCCCAAGACGCGTTTTTAGCCTCTTAATACCCGGAGGTATCTTTTGGCTTGTTGGCATTCTGTTACCCGGAGGTAACCACTAGATTGCGTTTTTTGGCCTTTTGATACTCGGAGGTATCTTCTGGCTTTTTGGCATTCTGTTTCCCGGAGGTAACGACTAGCTTGCGTTTTTTGGCCTTTCGATACTCGGAGGTATCTTCTGGCTTTTTGGCATTCTGTTACCCGGAGGTAACCACTAGCTTGCGTGTTTTGGCCTTTTGATACCCAGAGGTATCTTCTGGCTTTTTGACATTCAGCTACCCGAAAATAGCTGAGTTTTCTTTGCTACACTCTGCTTCCTGCAGTGAAGCCACTCTCAGTCTTATTGGTTTTGCTGGTATGAACCTCCCTTTGTCCAAGTGCTAGACTTTTCTTCTACTTCCCACGTCTTGGTAAGTAGGTATAGGTGATGCTCTTGTGCTCGGACCGCATAGCCTTTGCATTTACTGCAACCTGGTAAGCAAGGCTAAGCTTTTTTTTGCTTTCTGCTTAGCACTCTGCTTTCCGGTTAGCCACTCTCTGTTAAGCAGAATAAGTATTTTGTCTCTTGCTTTCTTTCGGGTATTTTTCCTTGTTAAAGTAGAGTTTCTTTCTCCTTTTTTTTTGAGCTTTTCGCTTTTGATTTGGAAGAGTACGCTGCTTATGCTACTCTTTTATTGAGGAGTAGTCATTCAACTTATTTGCCCCTTGCTTTTTGCTATTTGCTTTGGAAGGGTACGTTGCTTATGTTACTCCTTTATTGAGGAGTAACTATGAGGGATTAAACTCACCTCTTAGATTTTGTGAATAGTGTTTAGGTTTAGGGAGAGACTATGTGGGTTGAATCCCGTAAGAACTTGTTGAATGAATACTACTTTTATTGAGATTGATAAACGATACAACGAATACAAAAGAGGTCTAGAATCACAAATGGTAAAAGGAAGAAGAATTTGATTATCGCTTAAGAATGACTTGTTGAATACAATAGTAATTGAAAAGTAGCTAGGTCTCTCTCGGTAAAGATGAGTTGAAGACGAAATTCGTTTGCCTCCTCTTCCTCTTATATAGCTCTTTTCCATGCTAGAAGGTTGTTGCAGCGGTTCCTAGATCTCCTCCTTGATTCCCCGAGTGCTCAACAACTTGTTTGACTAAGCCTTCGACCTCTTCTCTTTGTCCAAGAGCTGTTTCATCAGTCCTTTGCACATATCGAGACATGGACCTCTTCCGCTTTGCGGATGTCTCTCCAAGTCTACCTCTGTTTCGACCAAAAGGATACCCTGATGGATCTAATATGGCCCACAACGAGCTAATTATCAATCTTCTTGGGCTCTGCCCTTTGTCTAAATTCTCTTTTAGATAATGGGCCAGGTTTAGGCCAAACAGTTTCCCCCAGCTTCCAAGAGGAGGCCCCTCGTTTCGGAAGCTAAACCTAATCGTCGAGACCTTTATCTCTTTGTTAAGATAATGATTGTTACATATCTTCCTCGAAGATGCAAACAATTGGAATCTACGGCTCATATTCTGTTTCATGAGATCAACGGCTCAAAAAAAGGGGAAATCGAAAAGTCCTCTCCGACTTCGAAGACACGATTTGATATAAAGCTGCAGCCATTAACTGCCAGCTCTTCCACCATCTCCACCTCTCAACTCTGTTTTCAAGGTAACTTCCCTTTACTCACATTTATTTACTTTTTTTTGTTTCGTTTGTATTTTTCTCTTCAAGCAACTACTCTGTTCATCTTCTCTAGTTCTCTGCAATTCTGTAGAAACCTTAGTTTCTTAAAACAACTTAGCCTTCGATTTCAACTCCCCTCTTTTTACCCTACTTCCTTTCTCTGAAATTTCTTCAACCTCTCTCAATGGACCAACGGAAAGAGGGTTCCGAAGAGAAAACAGCTCCTCTAACAGGTCCGAAGATCATGAAAATAAAGCAAGAGATCAGAGAAGAGTTGAGGAGAGAAAAGGAGAGGAAGGCTAAGGATTTGATTGCTCACAGAGTTGCAAAACGATCCAAGAAAGGTGACGGTCCTAGCGGCAGCACCTCTTTCGGCACTCACCAACCCTTTTCTTTGAAGGATAAGTAGGTGGTAAACCTCATGGTTCAAGCTGGAGGCCCGAAGGAGCTCGCGAGAGCCTGTTCCCTCGACGAAACCCCTGAGAATGTCCCTGAGGGCTGATTTTGTCTCCATGAGAAGTATATCACTAGAAGTCATCTCAGACTTCTTCTACCCGATTTGCTGCTGGACCTCCTTGATCACTATCACCTTGCTCTTCCCCAGCTTTGTCCTTCTGTGATAAGGTTGATTAATGGCTTTATCACGAGGTCCAAGGAAGAAGGGATTACCCTTGAGTTTCGTGATATGATGAGTCTTTACATGACAAAGGAAAGCACTTCTAGCAAAGGGGGTAGTGGTACGTGCTACCTTCCTTGTCGTCAGGGTTTAGGTGTCTTCAAGTTCTCCGGTAACGATGAGGACTTGAGAAAGAAGTATTTTTACGTTAAGGTTGACCCTTCTACGGTTCCGATGGGTCGGAACCTAAAGACTCAACAACCAAAGATGCCTCTTCAACCATCGTTTCATGCTAGAGACAAACAAGCCAAGGCTGCAAGCAGCTCTCGTGGAAGTGACAAGAATCAGGGAGGCTCGTTTATGACCTCCCTGAAGGAGGTTCTTGATGACAGAACCTCAAACATTGTCAAAGAAGTTACTCTTATCACTACTGTCCATGATGTTTCACACGTTCAGGAGGTAGCCCCAGGGCTAGAGGTTCAGGCAGTGGATCCAGACCTCCAAGCTGCCAGGGACCTTCCAGAGACTGAGCCTCCAACTAACGAGAGACCGAGAACTGATTATGGGGAAAGAGCTTCCAGGTCCTCTTCCTCTTCTTTCAGAGGAGGAACCGTTGGCTGGAGCTTTGTTCATTCCAAGTTAGGATCAATCCTAGATGACTCCTGGGGGCTTGGAACGTTGATGAGGCACATGAAGAGGACTAGATGCACTCTTCCTTCTATTAACTATCTGACCAGTAGAGATGAATACATTGAGATTGCTCATTACCTGGGCTAGGTATGAGGTCTCATGGAACTTTTTGAATTATGTTCATTCTTTTTAAATCTTTCGCTTAATGCTTCCCGATTCTTATGACAGTTAGTTGGAGCCATCAACAGAGCCCAGCTAAAGATTGAGGACACTGTCAATGGCACCACTAATGCCGGAGAGCTAGCTCAAGTCACGGAGCTGTTTAGAGCTACGAAGGAGGACCTTGATCAGGCTAAGGCTCAAGTTTCTAAGCTTCAAGCTGAGGCAGGTGAACTCAGCTGTCTTGTGACGACTCTCCAGGGGGAAGCTGAGAGTCAGGCCCTTGATCTTCAAGTGAAGAATAGGCGGATCTCTGCTTTGGAGAGTGCTCGGAAAATTGCTAACAACAAGTCCGAGAGCTGATTGCATCCTCCCAAGATCACCAAAAGAACAAGGAAGCTGAGATCAAGTTAGCCACGAGGAGGGGTAAAAAGGAGGTTGCTGATGCTTACAACAAGATCCTGGTTTCTGTTAAGGAAAAGTTTGTTAAGAAGAAGGAAGAGGTCTCTCTCGAAGTTTATGAGCATGAGTTGCAGGCTAACACCGATCTCTTGAAAGAGATGCTGGC
This sequence comes from Anastatica hierochuntica, assembly GCA_900406275.1. NCBI lineage: Eukaryota > Viridiplantae > Streptophyta > Magnoliopsida > Brassicales > Brassicaceae > Anastatica > Anastatica hierochuntica. The sequence goes on from OVAN01002644.1 coordinate 25,330, forward strand.
TAACGAGATCAAGAATGCTTAAGAAGAGTACAATCACCTAATGGCTCTGCTACCTGAAGCCACTGTTGCTTATGAGAAGGCTCAGGTTTCTAAATTTTCAATCAGTAAGCTGCCTCTTCCTCAGCTATCTGAGAGCTCAGGTACCTTTGAGATTAATATGTTTAGTCTGATTTTCTCTGGAGAGTATGGTCTAATCTAGGTTTGGTGGAACATTGTTCAGCTCCAGCCGAGACATCCAAAGGAGGTAACGACAAAGAGGTAGAGGAAGAAGATTCAGCTATGGGAACAGGAGACGGAGGGAAGCGAGTCTAAGAGCGAGGGGCTCTTCTTAGCTTATTTTTATTTAAGTCTAGAACTCTTGCCTAAGGGGATTTTTCTTTGGTTGCTTTTAAGACTTAATAGCCTGGGAAGGCTTTTAAACCCTTATCTTGTTTTGGATTTTTAACTTAGTAGTCTGGGGAGGCTTTTAAACCCTTTGGATTAAGCTATCGTATTTTCCTTCTTAAGTATTGGTTTATACTTAGAAAATATTCGCTGTTTTTAGATGTGATTCATTTTAAGGAAGAGGTTCCTGAAAACTTCAGGCAAGAGGTCTCAAAAACCTTTATTTATCAGTTATCTGGGCCTGAGCAGGCTAAGTTCAGAAACCATTAATGTTACTGAATACTGAAGTTGTTCCAGGTTTCAGAATCCTTTTATAACAGGCCTTAGGTTCCTTTCAGTGATAGGTTTTGAGGCCTTTTGAGAACAGGTCTCGTGATTTTTGAACATAAGGTCTTGGTAACGGATATCGTGATCTTTAGATAAGAGGTCTTCGGACCTTCTGATAAGAGGTCTCGGAACCTGTCGATTAACAGGTCTCGCGTCCTTCGGATAAGAGGTCTTGGGACCTTCTGATAAGAGGTCTCGGAACCTGTTGATAATAGGTCTCGTGACCTTCGGATAAGAGGTCTTGGGACCTTCTGATAAGAAGTCTCGGAACCTGTCGATACAGGTCTCGTGACCTTCGGATAAGAGGTCTTGGGACCTTCTCATAAGAGGTCTCGGATCCTGTTGATACAGGTCTCGTGACCTTCGAATAATAGGTCTTGGGACCTGCTGATAAGAGGTCTCAGAACCTATTGGTACAAGTCTCGTGACCTTCGAATAATAGGTCTTGGGACCCTGAATTTGTGTTAATGATGAAAGACTTTAAAAACAGGTTTCTGGGAATCTGAAAGGTTGTTAAGGATTTTAAGACCTTTGGTTCAGGTTTCTGGGAACCTGGAATGTTGTTAAGGATTTTAAGACCTTAGTGTGAGGGATTGAACTCACCTCTAAGATTTCAAGAACAGGTTTAGGTTAGGAAGAGATTACGTGGGTTGAATCCCGTAAGAACTTAATGAATGAAAGCTATTTGTATTGATAATTATTATCGGAATTAAGAGTACAAAAGAGGTTTAGTGTAACCAATGATCAATGAAAGAGATATCAGTATTATTTAAGAATGATTTTCTCGATACAATGGTAATTAAAAAGTAGCTAAAAGTATCTAGGTTGAAGATCAATTTTGTTCGCCTCCTCCTCCTCTTAAATAGCTTCTTCTTACGCCTAGAAGCTGTTACAACCACTCCAAGATCTCCTCCTGAATTCCCTGAATACTCAACAACTCTTTTGACTGAGTCTATGTCTCCTTTTATTTATCTGAGACCTGTTTCGCTAGCCAGCTGCTTAAACGAGACCTGGACCTCTTCAGCTTCGCGGATGTTTCCCAAGCTTGCTCTGATTTTGGTTGAGAGGCTAAGTCCTACTGGACCTAATTGCGGCCTGTTACGAGCTCATCGTCGTCTCTCTAAGGCCTTTTCTATAACTTGAATTGGCCCTTAGGTTACGGGCCAAATTTAGGCCCAACAGTTGCCCCCAACTTTCGAGAAGAGGCTCCTTGTTTCGGAAGCTAACCCTAATCGCCGAGACCTCTATCTCTTTGCTGAGATAATGATTGCTACATATCTTCCTTGAAGATACAAATAATTTGAATCTACAGCTCAGATTCTGTTTCACGGGATCAACGGCGCAGGAAAAAGAGGAAATTGAAAAGTCCTCTCTGAGTTTCAAGACACTATTTGATATAAAGCTGCAGCCATTAACTGCCAACCCTTCCATCATCTCCACGTCTCACCTCTGTTCTCAAGGTAACTTCCTTTACTCTCATTTGTTTACTTTTTTTTGTTTCGTTTGCATTTACTTTTCAAGTAACTAGTTCAAGTAAAACCTTAGTTTTTCTTTTAGAACCACTTAGCCTTCAATTTCAAATTCCCTCTTTTTCCCTTGCTTCCTTTTTCTGAAATTTATTCCACCTCTCTCAATGGATCAACGGAAAGAGGGTTCCGGAGAGACCGCAACTCCTCTAACAGGTCTCGAGATCATGAAAATAAAGCAAGAGATCGAAGAAGAGTTGAGGAGAGAAAAGGAGAAGAAGGCTAAGGATTCGATTGTTCACAGAGTTGCGAAACGATCCAAGAAAGGTGACGGCTCTAGTGGAAGTACCTCTTTCGACCCTCACCAGCCCTCCTCCTTGAAGGATAAGGAGGTAGTAAACCTGATGGTTCAAGCTGGAGGCCTGAAGGAGCTCGCGAGAGCCTGTTCTCCTGACGAAACCCCTTAGAATTTTCCTGAGGGTTGGTTTTGTCTCCATGAGAAGTATATCACTAGAAGTCATCTCAGACTTCCTCTACCTGATTTGCTGCTGGATCTCCTTGATCATTATCATCTAGCTCTTCCCCAGCCTTGTCCCTCTATGATAAGGCTGATCAATGGTTTTATCACGAGGTCCAAGGAAGAGGGGATCACTCTTGAGCTCCGTGATATTATGAGTCTTTACATGATCAAGGAGAGCACTTCTAGAAAAGGGGGTAGCGGTACCTACTACCTTCCTTATCGTCAGGGTTTAGGTGTCTTCAAGTTCTCCGGTAACGGTGAGGACTTGGTCTGATGCTTCTGGTTAGGGTCTTTAGGCAAAGTGCTTATCCTCTTTTTCTATTTTACAACATGCTAATGACTTTATTCATTTGGTAGGTACCGAAGATTCCCCAAAACTTTCTGGAAAATTCACAAGAGCCTTGCTCCGAAGGCTGAAGCAAAGTCCTTCTAATCTGAACGCCTACACGACTTCCAGGATCGGCGCTGCTAGGTTCTCGGAACAATGCAGAGCTAACTGTCTGGCGGCTGTGCCTGTTAGTCAGTTGCAAGGTAACTAGCTTTTTTCGTATTTTGCTAATTTTGATGTTTGAGCTTAGCTCGAGAGCTCCTAAGGCTAATATTTCTTGTTGGCTTTCTTTGGATTAGTTTCCGAAGACGACGCTATTGTATCAGTCGCCACTGAACCTAGTACCTCTAGAACCGAGAAGACTCAACTACCAAAGATGCCTCTTCAACAATCATTTCGTGCTAGAGGCAAACAAGCCAAGGCTGCAAGCAGTTCTCGTGGAAGTGACAAGAATCAGGGAGGCTCGTTCCTCAGCTTCCTGAAGGAGGTTCTTGATGACGGAACCTCAAACATTGTCAAAGAAGTTACTCCTATCACTACTATCCATGATGTTTCACATGTTCTGGAGGTTGCCCCAGGACTAGAGGTTCAGGCGGTGGATCCGGACCTCCAAGCTGCCAGGGACCATCCAGAGACTGAGCCTCCAACTAACAAGAGACCCAGAACCGACTGTGGGGAAAGAGCTTCCGGGTCTTCTTCCTCTTCTTCCAGAGGAGGGACCGTTGGTTGGAGCTTTGTTCATTCCAAGTCAGGATCAATCCTAGATGACTTCTGGGGGCTTGGAACGTTGATGAGGCATATGAAGAGGACTGGATGCACCCTTCCTTCCATTAACAATCTCACCAATAGAGATGAATATATTGAGATTGCTCACTACCTAGGCCAGGTATAAGGTCTCTGAGAACTTTTGGATTATGTTTATTGCTTTTAAATATTTCGCTTAGTGCTTCCTGTTTCTTATGACAGTTAGCTGGAGCCATCAACAGAGCCCAGCTAAAGCTTGAGGACACTGTCAATGGTGCCCCTAATGCCGGAGAGCTAGCTCAAGTCACGGAGCTGTTTAGAGCTACGAAGGAGGACCTTGATCAAGCCAAGGCTTAAGTTTCTATGCTTCAAGCTGAGGCAGGTGAGCTCAGCTCTCTTTTAACGGCTCTCTAGGGGAAAGCTGAGAGTCAGGCCCTTGATCTTCAGGTGAAGAATAGACGGATCTCAGCTTTGGAGAGTGCTCGGAAAATTGTTGAACAACAAGTCCGAGAGCTGATTGCATCCTCCAAAGATCACCAGAAGAACAAGGAAGCTGAGATCAAATTAGCCACGAGGTGGGGTAAAAAGGAGGTTGTTGATGCTTACTACAAGATCCTTGTTTCTGCTAAGGAGAAATTTGTTAAGAAGAAAGAGGAGGTTTCTCTCCAAGTTTATGCTCACGAGTTGCAGGCTAACACTGATCTCTTAAAAGAGTTGCTGGCTAACGAGATCAAGAGTGCTGAAGAGGAGTATAATCACCTAATGGCTCTGCTACCTGAAGCCACTATTGCTTATGAGAAGGCTCAGGTGTCTGATTTTTTCGGTCAGTAAGTTGCCTCTTCCTCAGCTATCCGAGAGCTCAGGTACCTTTGAGATTAATACGTTTAATCCGACTTTCTCTAGAGAGTATGGTTCTAATCTAGGTTTGGTGGAACATTGTTCAGCTCCAGCCGAGACATCCAAAGGAGGTAATGACAAAGAGGCAGAGGAAGATGATCTAGCTACGGGAAATGAGGACGGAGGACAAGGAGTCTAAGAGCCAGGGGCTCCTCTTTAGCTTATTTTGATTTAAGTCTAGGACTTTTGCCCAAGGGCTTTTTCTTTGGTTGCTTGTAAGACTTAATAGCCTGGGGAGGATTTTAAACCCTTATCTTGTTTTGGATTTTTAACTTGGTAGCCTGGGGAGGCTTTTAAACCCTTTGGATTAAGCTATCGTAGTTTCCTTCTTAAGTATTGGTTTATACTTAGGAAATATTCGCTTTTTTAGATATGATTTATTTTAGGGAAGAGGTTCATGAAAACTTCAAGCAAGAGGTCTCAGAAGCCTTTATTTATCAGTTATCTGGGCCTGAGAAGGCTAAGTTCAGAAACCATCAGGTTACTGAATCCTGAAATTGTTCCAAGTTTCAAAATCTTTTTATAGCAGGCCTTAGGTCCTTTTAGTGATAGATTTTGAGGTCTTTTGAGAATAGGTCCCACGACCTCAGGTCCCACGACCTTTGAACACGAGGTCTTGGGACATTGTGATAAGAGGCCTCGGAACCTGCCGATTAACAGGTCTCGTGTCCTTTGGATAAAAGGTCTTGGGACCTTCTGATAAGAGGTCTCAGAACCTGTTGATAACAGGTGTGGCGACCTTCGGATAAGAGGTCTCGGGACCTTCTGATAAGAGGTCTCGGAACCTGTTGATAACAGGTCTTGCGACCTTCGGATGAGAGGTCTTGGGACCTTGAATTTGCGTTAATGATTAGAGACTTTAGGGACAGGTTTCTGGAACATGGAATTTGTTAAGGATTTTAAGACCTTAGGTTCAGGTTTCTGGGAACCTTAAAGATTGTTAAGGATTTTAAGACCTTAGGCTCAGGTTTCTGGGAACCTGAAAGATTGTTAAGGATTTTAAGACCTTAGGTGTTGTTAAGGATTTTAAGACCTTAGGTGTTGTTAAGGGTTTTAAGACCTTAGGTGTTGTTAAGGGATTTAAGACCTTAGATTTAGGTTTCTGGAACCTGGAATGTATATTGACAATTGCTTTATTGATGACATTTATTTGAATATATTAAGATACATCAAATACAAGAATGCTTAGAGTCGTAGGCTCTTTCACATGTATAGAATGTTGTTGATTCCTTGGGCTATGTGTCTTGGTTCAAACATATGCCCCCGTTGGTGGTCATAGAAAAGATGCTGAATGGAGTTGGGGCTGCACTCATGATGGAGTTGCCTACGTACCCTGTCGAGGGATCAAGCCTAACGTAGTTCAAAGAGGTTGTAGTACCTAATGATAACACTTCTTTAGGTTCATGGCGTTCCATGATCGGATTTCAGGTACCCCGGTTCGTACCTTTAATAGCTTATAGACGCCGGGTCGTACCACATGGATGATCCGGTAAGGACCCTCCCAATTGGTTCGTAGTTTCCCAGCGCCTTACTCTTTGGTATTTTCAAAAACTTTCCTCAGTACAAGGTCACCAACTACGAACTGTCGTGACCTTACGTTGGAATTGTAATGTCGAACCATTGCTTGCTGGTAATTTTGAATCTGAAGCAATGCTTGGTCCCGTCGTTCCTCGATTAAATCGAGGTTGTCTAACAAAAGTTGATTATTAACCTTAGGATTGGACGCACATAGGCTTTGTCGAGGGCTACCAACTGAGGTTTCGGCTGGGACCACAGCCTCCATCCCATAGGCTAAAGAGAAAGGAGTTTCCTCCGTAGCTCTTCATGGGGTGGTTCGACATGCCCAAAGTACTTCGGGTAACCTATCGGACCAGGACTTCTTATTGGTTCCAATGCATCTCTTGAGGTTAGCTAATATTGATTTATTAGCAGCCTTTGCCTTCCCATTTCCCTTAGGGTATCGAGGTGTTGAGGTGGTGAGACGAATGTCCCATTTATCTCAAAATGCTATAAAGTCGTCGGATATGAATTGTGATCCGTTATCAGTTACGATCTCGTAAGGGACACCATGGCGACATATGATGTCTCTCCACACGAATCGTTCCACCTCAAATTTGGTTACTTGTTGGAGAGCCTCAGCTTCAACCCATTTGGTGAAATAATCTATTAAGACTAAGACGAAGCGAAGCTTCTGTTGTCCCTTTCCTGAGGCTACTAATGGTCCTACGACATTCATGGACCATCTCATAAATCGGTATGGTGCAGATATCGAGGACAACTTTTCTGTAGGCTGATGTATAATTGGGGCGTATCTCTGGCATTTATCGCATTGGGAAGAGTATACTTCACAATCAGCGATTATTGTTGACCAGAAATATCCTTGTCTTTTGATTCGGATAGCTAGAGCTCTTCCACCAGCATGGTTCCTGCAGGAGCCCTCATGTACTTCTTTCATGAGCCTGATAGCATCGGGGCCATGAACGCATTTTAGG
>OVAN01002645.1:0-32485 GCA_900406275.1 Anastatica hierochuntica
AACCAAATACTTGTTATTTCAATCTAGCCAATGAGAGTTATTTGCTAGATTTATTAATGACTATATGGTCTTGCTCTTATTGATTCCTAATCGATTTATCATTCGCAATAAAGCGAGAGCGTAAGTGAATATGATTGATGAGGAAATGGCCTCTTGCCATGAAGGTAAATTAGGCTAGTATTGCCTTTGGTCTAGGATTTGTGCTCAATAGCTAAATCTAACACCTTTNGTGGATCGATTATAACATTCATGGGTCCATCATCTTAGTTTATAGTTTATTTCAAGTTAGCATCTTTTAAGTTTATGTTTGCTTTCTAGAATATTAAGAAAACCAAAACAAAATCCAACCTTTCTTATTAGCTTAGATTAGGCTTGAGTGTGTATTCCCAAAGCTTAGATTCATCTAGCTAAGTTTACTCCTTGTGGTTCGACCCCAAAGTACTACAATGACATATACGTGCACTTGCGGATTGTGTGATTGATAGAAAACGGGCTTTTCTAAATTTTAAAGCTTCGTTACCCGTTCTTTTATCGAGGAACAGGCTCCCTCGTGCGTTTCCCTCATGATTTGTTCGATTTCTTTGTCGGCGATGCAGTGGAGGAGGATGTTCGTGGCACTCCATCGATATAGGTTTCCGTCCATGTGATAGTATCGCGCCGCCTTGGTTCTCAGTCTTCAGGCCGCCCACTTGTGGTTTGGCAGTTCTTTATCCTCCAAGTACAGAAGTATTTCCGTTCGCCACTCTTCGTTCGTGGGCTCTTCGTTATTATCGATGTGAGCCTCGGGAGGATCTTCGTCCTCGTTTTCCATCTGCTCCAACTCTGAAATGGTGCAGACTCCTTTGGGTAGCTCGATGTTGGGCGAGTTGATGCTTCCGACTGGGATCGTTCGTCGAATCGTGGGGTCGGACATAGAGGCGAGGGCAGCTAGCGCGTCCGCGGTTGCATTTTCGCTCCGGGGAATCCTGGTTAAGCAGAGGGCCTCGAATTCTCCTGCCAATGACTGAACTACACGGAAGTAAGCATCCATTCGTTTGTTCTTTGCATCGAAATCTCTGTTGAACTAGTTGGCCACCAGTTGTGAATCACAAAAGGCACAATTTTTTTGGCGCCAATTGATTTCGCTAGTCGCAGTCCGACTGTCACAGCCTTGTATTTGGCTTCGTTATTCGACGCTAGGAAGGCGAGGCGGAATGATTGCTCGAGTATTTCCTTGGAGGGTGATTCGAGGCAGATTCCGATCCCGGAGCCGTGTTGGCTAGCTAATCCATCGACGAAGAGCGCCCCAGGGTTTTCTTCTCCGGCTCCCGTGGTTGGGCTCGGGGGAAGCTCGATCAAAACACCGGCGAGCACCTGTGACTTTGTGATGGTTCCAATTTGGTACTCAATGTCGTATTCACTGAGTTCCATAGCCCACTTGGCTACTCGTCCAGACTGGGTGGGATTGTCCACGACCGTGCGAAGTGGCTGATTGGTTAGCACGACGATTGCGTGCGATTGGAAGTACGGTCAGAGCTTTCTTGCTGAAGTAACGACTGCTGGAGCCAATTTTTCCAAGATAGGGTACCTCGACTCTGCGCCGTCCAGCGCCTTGCTAATGTAAAATATGGGTTTTTGTTCTCCTCGATCTTCTCGCACGAGGACTCAGCTGACCGCTGTGGTTTAGATCACTACGTACAAATACAAAGTTTCCTGATCCTCGAGTTTGGACAGGATCGGGGCGGTAACCATATATTCCTTGAGTTGGTTGAATGCTGCTTCGCACTCCTCGTTCCACTCAAATCGTTTATTACTCTTTAAGAGCTGGCAGAAATGGAGGCATTTGTCGGTTGGCCTGGAAATGAATCGGTTGAGCGCTACGATCCGGCTGGTTAGTCTTTGTACTTTGCGAGCATTCCTCGGGGATGGCAAATTCGTGATGGTCGAAATCTGCTTGGGGTTTGCCTCGATTCCTCTTTGGGTTACTATGTATCCGAGGAATTCCCCCGAGGTGACCCCAAAGGTGCATTTAGCGGGGTTGAGCTTCATGTTGTATTTGTTGAAGGTGGCGAAGCAGTCACGTAGGTGCTTTACATGGTCGGCCGCCATGCTGGATTTCACTAACATGTCGTCGATATATACCTCCATGGTTTTTCCCAACTGGTCGGCGAACATTTTGTTAACTAACCTTTGGTAAGTGGCCCCAGCGTTTTTTAGCCCGAATGGCATAACTTTATAGTAGTATGTTCCTCGATCGGTGATGAAAGAGGTTTATTCTTGGTTGTCAGGGTGCATCATGATTTGGTTGTATCCGAAAATGCGTCCATAAGAGACAGGAGCTCGTGTCCGACTGTGGCTTCGACTATTCTATTGATGTGCAGGAGCGGGAAATTGTCTTTTGGGCATGCCTTGTTGAGGTCCGTGAAATTAACGCAGACCCTCCACTTGTTGTTCTTCTTTTTTACTGCCACGGGGTTCGCTAGCAAATCTGGGTATTTCACTTCTAAGACTGATCTCGCCTCGATCAATCGCTTCACTTCGTCGTTAACGGCTTGCGCTCTTTCCGGTCCCAGTTTCCTTTTGATGGGTTTATACGTTGGATCAATGTTGCGTTCATGGCAGGCAATCGCAGGGTCGATACCAGGCATATCGTTGGCTGTCAATGCAAATGTTTTGGCGTTCTACCGAAGAAAGGTCACGAGTTCCTTTTTTAAGGTAGGCGGTAAATTTGCCTCGATGCCGACACACCGTGTAGGGTCGGACGGATTAATGGATTTTTATGATATCATCTCTGGCTCAGAGGTCTGGAGGATGTTGTTGTCCTCCACTACTGCAACGTGTCGAGATTTCCGATAGTAATATTCGTCGAGAAAACATCTTCGGGCCATCCTCTGGTCTCCTTTGATAGTTCTTGTTTCGGTGGGTGTTCGAAATTTGAGACACTGATGGTAGGTCGACGAAACTGCTTTCATGTCGTGGATCCAATACGCGCCGAGGACGGCATTGAACAGTGCCGGAGAACTAATGATGGAAAATCGTACGATTTTGGTGACTCCGCAGACGAAGACGTGCAGTTTTATGGTGCCTATCGAGCAGGTGGGTTTCCCGTCGAATCTCGTGAGCGGTCGCGTGACGGGCTTTATTCTCGCGTCTTTGAGATCCATGTTTCGTAGGGCCTCTATCGAGATTATGTCGATGGTGCTACCGGAGTCTACTAGTACCTTATGCGTTTGTCGCCCGACTATGAAGAGTGTTATGACGAGTGGGTCATTGTGCGAGCAGTCGAGTTTCTCCAGATCTACGTCGGTGAAGGTCACTTCGTCATCGTCTTCTCCCTGGAGTTTAATATCTTGGGTGCGTGCGATGATGTCGTACTCTCCCAGGGGATCCTCCGGGTCTACTCCGGCAATTATCATCTTTGCTGATCTTTCTATTTCTTCTTTCGTTCCCCACAGACGGCGCCAAATGTTGGTTATCCAACCAAACTACAGTTAAACAATTAGAGAATTTGTAGTAGAAAGATATTATATTTAAGGGAAAAAAAGGTGGTCTCGTGGATAGCGAGGCTGGTAATACAAGATGAGTATTTTGGAAGCTAGAATCGGATCCCTTTCTGTCTTCTGGGTCTTCTCCTTTTATAGTTGTTTCCTCTTGTTCCACGTCGTTCCTTCTCGCCAATTTCTGTCTGGTCTTTTCCCAATTTGCCCTTGTCTTCTTGTACTATCTCTGGTTTCCTTTATCTGCAGCCAAGCAGGTCTGCCGCCTGCATACACGTTTGTCGAGAAGTCCAGTTTGTCGGGCATGGGCTTCTGCCGCCTACAGGAGGGTCAAGAGCCCTTGACATGCTTTTCCGTACGTCTCTGCCGTATTCTTCGTCTCATTCCTTGTAATCGGCGTCGTGTGTCATGTTTTTATCTTCAGGGAGTGATGTCATGATGTCTCCCTTGTCTTGCTCTTTGAGGCTTTCTTTCCTATGAGGCAGGATCTTACTTACGTACTTCTCCTTGCGGGCGGGCCTCGAAACTTAGATTGGCCTTCCTCTCTTTTGGGCCCCATTCATTTCTGGCCTTGTTTTTATAGGTCGAGGCTCGATCGGAGGGTGCGAATCCCTCCTCCAGCACTACCATGTGATATTACTAGTTTTGGATGCTTATATTAATATAATTATATACCCTAATATCTCGCATAACAACTTGATTGTTTGATTCATTAATTGAATTAATTAATTTGGTTAATTAGTGAATGATTTTTTTTGTCAGAAGTACGAAAGATTTATTAAGATGAGAGAACCTTCAAATCGAAGGAGAGAACCGCAAACCACCCTTCGCTAACATGTCAGCTTGGCATTGTTTACACAAGAAATATGACAAAAAGAAACATGGGAAAATGAAGGAAGCAGAATGCGAATATCACTGAGGATCCCGGAAAGATCAATATGATTTTCCTCTCGAACTATGAGGTTAACCAGCGTTTGAGAGTCAGAAAATACTTTTATCTCCAAGAAGCCTTGAGAAATAGCATTCTTAAGAGCATATAGCAGTGCTAAGGTCTCAGCTTCAAGGGCTGAGGACACGTGGAGTAATTGATCTGAGAATTCTCTTAACGCAAATTGTGAGCCAGAGCAAAACCAGTACCCAATTTCACACTTTTGTGTGTCCTGATGCCATGCAGCATCTACATACAAGGCTATACCAGTCCACGTAAGATCAGCTTGAGCACATAAAGGGACCAATTGTTTGACTTAGTGACTTCACGCGCAAGTAACCATTCTTTTGCATCTTGTATAGCCTTCGTAAGCACCATATTTTCGTCCCATACTTGCTTAGAGAAAAGCCATAGATTCCGAGACTTCCAAAGAAACCAAAGGATCCAAGCATAAAAGCAAACATCAGAGAGAGTCATGGGAGGAAAATTCACCATGTAAGGACCTTTTTGGAGGAAAGATTGGAGCGACGGAACAGAGGAGAAAGAGGGGATCAGGATCGTAGCTTTACTCCATACTTCTTGAGCAAAGAAACATTAAAGAAGATGTGCTCTTCTGTCTCGAGTGTATCACACCGAAAACAGAGACCCTCCGTCTCAATTCCTCTACGTCTAAGTTCTGCCCAACCGCGAGAGCTCCACTTAAACTTTTCCTCAAGAAAGTTCTAATCTTAGGCAAAGTGTTCAGCCTCCAAACCAGCTGCTTCAATTTAAAAACCGGTAGAGCAGAGTTGCGATCTGATAATAACATCAATATGCCGATTTAGTCGAATATGCACCATTCTTGGCGTGAATCCAAACCAACTTGTCTGGTTGCGTAGAAGAGCTTAAATACAGCTTCCTAATATGATCCACATATTGTGGGATATGCTTGAGAATCTCGTCTCATTTCCATTGGCGTGAAGACTCATCTATTAGATCTTTCATTAGCAAAGAGGTTGACGCGAGTGGGGCAGGTCCAGGAGGCACTAATGGCTCTGTCTTTGATAACCAAGCAACATGTCATAGTGAATGATTATCCTTCCAATTTTTAAACACTTCTAAAAATACACTTCACTAATTAAAAGTTACAAAATGACATTTTATAACTGAATTGGGTAATTTCTTGGGCCGTGGGTCGATCTGGTCCGACCGGATTCAACTGGGTTTAGTGATATTTTTACAAATAATATTGTAAGAGATAATAAATATGTTATTTTAAAATTATTTTATAGTTGAAAACAAAAATATTATCTTAAAATATATATAAAATACTTAAAATAATAATATTTTTAAAATTTAGTTTTGCCCAAAACTTGTAATAATTAATAAAAAAATATATTTCATACTTAAGAAATGAACACGTTTCGAATTTGGTTCAACGGTATGTCAGTTTCCATTTTTTTACCGGTTTAATTTGGTCTTTTAATCGGTCTAATTCTTTTTTGGATTTATTATTAATCCAACCGGCTATGTTTCCGGTTTACGGTCGAAACCGATCCGATCTTCATATTGTAAATATGGTAGAATAAAGTACTTTTAATTTTGATATTGATAATCCATATCATTAATACTTTTCAGTAATATAAAATTATTTGATTTTTGCTATAGTTTATTTATAATAAAAACTCATATCATCTTTAAATTTATTTTGTATTAGATTATACTAAAAAAATTGAACTTCGCGCTTTGAAAGCACAACAACATTGTCTTCCGTATGATATTATCAATTATGAACTCTTATATTAATATTAATTATGCACCCTAATATATAGTCTAACGCTATGATGATTCAATCCATTGATTCAACTAATTAATTTAGTTATTTAGTAAATGATTATCCTTTCAAATTTTAAGTACTTCTAAAAATATTTAAAATTAAATTCACTAATTAATATTTTCAAATAAGTTTTGAAATGATTAAATATATATAATATCCAATGTTTTAAAACCAAATCGGCAATCGAATTGGGTAATTTATTGGGTATTAAGTCGATGTGGTCCGACCGGGTTCATCCGGGTTTAATGATATTTTTACAAATAATATTATAATTTAGAATAAAAAAAACTTTTTAAAATAATATTATAGTTTAGAATAAATATATTATCTTCAATATTAAAAAAAAACGTTTAAAATCATAATATTTTAAATTTTAAAAGTGTAATTTTGCATTAAAAGGTATAACAATTAGTCAAATAAAGTAAATTTCATTTTCGAGAATTGAATCCAGATCGAATCCGGTTCAATGGTTCATAGATTTCCGTTTTTACTGGTTTAATCCGGACTTTTAGCCGGTCTAATTTTCTTAAGGTTTATTGTTGACCTAACCCGACTATGATCGGTTTGCGGTCGAACTCGGTCCGACTATCGGATCGGTTTGGTTGTAAAAATATTGCATATCAATCATTGAAAAATTAAATATAAATATAAAGAAATTAACATTATGAGAACTTTTAATATAGGAAATTATAATGTATTTATAAAATTCTTTATATTAGTTCTACAATAAGAAATCCAACAATGATAATACAAATAAGTTGACTTTATAATTTATCATTGTTTAGCCCTTGACATAAATATATGGTGGATAAAATATTTTCATTTTGACATCTATAATTCATATCGTTAATATGTTTCAGTAATGAAAATAATTTTTATTATAGTTTATTTACAATAAAAACTCATATCATCTTTAAATATCTTTTTGTATTAGATTATACCAAAAAAATGAAACTCGCGCTTTCAAAGCACAGATCAAAATCTAGTCTATCTTATTAAAACAAGAATACAGAACTTTTTTATGAGTGATTTTTTAAATAGAACAAAAAATTTATTAAATGTATCTAATAAATTAAAAGAAATAAAACTGATTCTAATTATTATTCACATATTCCAACAAACATATTGGAATATTCCAATATTCTTTTCACATAATCATTACTAAAATTGTGAATCAAATATTATTATTAATTTTTGTCAACCACACATTAAAAATTAACTAAGTCTCGAATCAATATTATTTAAAATCATCATTTTTCACAAAAATTTAAATATAGTTTGTTTTCAAATTTATATGAATCTATAACTTTTAAAAATAATTATACTACAATATTAACATTTTCTAAATAAAATTTGTTACGAAAATAAAAAAAAACATAAAATGATAAAATTTACAAAAAAAACCTAAAGAACGTATAAAAAATAGTATATATAAATTATAAAAAAATAAGTTTAGTCATCTGATGTTTGTTTAAAAAACACTAACGGGTTTTGTCTCATGGTATTTCAAGTATCATGTATTATCCGAACCGAATTCATATGAGTATCCAAGGAAATCCGAAAATCCAATTATCTCAAATCTAAATTCGAACCCGGGATTCAATATGACTGAAAAATCTAATAATTATGAACATAAACCCGAATCCGAAACACGAAGTAACCAAAAATTCTAAACTCAATACTAAAAATATCTAAACAAACTCAATCATAAATTGAATACACGAACAAAAAAACACCCGCAAAGTCTCGCGGATCAAACTCTAGTATATTATTAAAAGTTGTGGTATAAGATGCTTACAAAATTAAAACGTTCAATAGATTTCTAAGGGAAATATCAATTTATTTATGGGAATTTTGCTAAAATGGAACAAAAAAAAATGATATCATTGTCCCATTAGTATAAAACTAAAGTGGATTTGTCTCCTTAAGACAAATTTTAATGAAAATCCGATTAAACCCTTGAATTATAGCTTTTCAATCTAATTAATATTAATTAATATATATTTAGAAAATCAAGTTAATTAAAATGGCGACATTGATTATGATTTTAAATAATTTAAATTTATTAATTAACATTTGTAAACAATAAAACCGTTATATGGAATATTTTCATATCTAAAATCTAAATTGTTTCCATAATATCTCTTTAGTATATTCTCTAATTTAAGACAAAAAAAATTAAAACAATAAAAAATTAACAAACATGATTTCAAAAGTCGACGGAGATGATTCCGACAGATTCGAGACTGCTAGTGAACGGGAAATTAGCGATGAAGAAGATGAAATCAATAACGACGCCGTAACAAGCCAAGAGAAACCGAATCTGACCGATAAAACGAAGAAGGAAGATCAGATTGAGGTAATGAGAGAAGGAGAAGCCATTGCTGAAGATGAATTGAACCAGGTGAATTGAACAAGAAACGAGTTGATTCTCTTCTTCTTTAATGTTTTAAAGTTCTGGGTTTATGGATTCGCTTCGAATTCTCTTTAAGAACTTCAGTTTCCTGAGAAAAAAACTTTCCTGTAAAATTTAGACTTTCTAGATGAAATTAGTAGAGAATGTTTTAAGCTAAGATTTGATGGATATTGGATTTTTCTTTCTTATATGGAAGGAGAAAGCAATGGCAGAAGCAAATGATGCTAAAGTGGAAGGAAACAAATTGTTCGTAAATGGCCTTTACGAGGAAGCATTGTCAAAGTATGTGATTGCTTTAGAGTTTGTTCAGGAGCTTCTCGAGTCCGTAGAGCTTCGATCCATATGCCATTTAAAAAGAGGTGTATGCTTCCTCAAATTGGTATGCACGCGATTATTAAAATGACTTCTTGGTATCTTAAGTTTCGATTTCAAGATGGGTGTAGTTATTGATAGTAACTCGATATTTCTTTGAAATGTTTCTCAGGGTAAATATGGAGAAACAGTCAAAGAATGCATAAAGGCATTAGAGCTAAATCCTACCTACACTAAAGCCTTGGTTCGAAGGGCAGAAGCACACGAGAAGCTTGAACACTTTGAAGAAGCTGTCACAGGTGAGTTCATGAGTGTTTCTATTACTACACAGAGAAGCAGAGGAGATCGAAAGGAACGGGGATAGATGCGATCATGTACTTGTAGATCATAGCTTGTCTCTCGAGCTCCTTAAGTTGTGCGTTTGTGAAAGGGTAATAATAATAATATCCCAGAACTCCATGTGTGGATTCTTTTGAAAACAAAGACAGTAAAGACCCGTTTTAATCGAAGATTGTGTGGGCTTTAAAATTTAGTGTTGGAATGGAGATAATGAGTAAACGTTGCTTGCCTTAACTTCATTGCATGGTAATGTAACATATATATTGGGGTGGATGGATGCAATTGATTTTTATGGAGTAGTGATGGGTTGCCGCCAAGATCGTCCTATACTATGCGTCCATGCTTCCGACACTTGGATCAATCATTAAAAGAGAGACCCATGTGGAGAAGTTTTCTTTAAATCTAGTTAGTAGATAAAGTTTTATAGTGACAACACTAAGAAAATTTGTGAGATGGTTATTTGTGAAACGTTTGCTCTAAAGATTATTGAAAATTAATTCATTTGCAATGGATAAATTTCTAGTTATTATGGTGGACTAAACGTATGCAAACCGGTCTAGTCTCTTAGTATAAACAGGTCATTAACATCCCAACTGTTCGAGGTGGCAAAGTGCGATGTGACTATCGGAAAGGTGACGCGAGGCGCAAGCCGAAGAATCTCGTTATATAAAACGTAGTTCGACGTGTTTTAACAGTATGGTCTTTTTGAGAAATATTCATGGAATTACAAAGAAAGGAAAGTGTTTTTGCCAAACGATAACAAACTTGATTCTCTGTAATTTGAGAGAATTACAAACTTGAGCCAAGAAAAGATTCATCATCCCTCTCAAATTACAGAGAATCAAGGTATTGTTCTTGAACCATACTTTGTTTTTGTTTTTTTTTTGGTATGTGGCTCTGTCTTGATTGTTTTTAGTTTTCGTTTAGAACTGAAAGCAGAGGAAGCGAGACCATTCTTGTGTCTTCAACAACTAACCAAGATAATAAATATCTGAACTTTATCAATATATGGTCCGATGGAGTGAGATCATCTGAAAAACAGAGCACAACTTCAACCCTGGTTTCCTCTTCCGATGGCAATCACTCTCTTTACTCGCTTGATCTTTCGCCTCTGAGATTGTTACAATCTTTTCCTACAGTTCTTGAGAGCTTGCTTCAGCTGTACACAATAGCCTTGCTCTGTTCTCATACATTACCTGAACCTCTTATGAAACCGTATTAGCATTGATCGATGGTTGAATTTCTATTTTTTACTAAATTGTTGATCTCGGATTGCTCTGTCTGTGTCCGTGTTTTTGTAGTTATGGAGTTTCTCCTCATCAACCGAGAATCCCCATCCTGATAATGCTCCCAATTCCCACACACCACATGACGCAAAGATATGCATTATTGAATAAGAAAATTTCGTCAAAATCAAAAGATCAACTTAATGTTAATCAACGACACTTTGTATTCAATTAGGTTTTCTTTTTTTTTGGAAAGATCCGACGTAAAAGAAATATGGAAAAACAAAGATTTGCATATCTTTTCCAAATTTTTACTAACTGCACTTCCCTTAATTTCGGTGATATGGTCCACTTTATCGTAGAATCAAGCTTCAACTTTGTGTAGAAGTTAGAAAATATGTTTGAGAAATCATTCTGCTTTTAGTAGAGAATTTAGTAATTTTAGATTTTTGATTCTAAAATATTTAGATCAATATTGTAAGAGTGGACTCCCTATTCTAAAATTTTGCAACCGGCTTTGAATTCTGTAGAGAAAGCATTCCGCAGAATTAGAATTCTATTGAATATTTAGATTTGGCTTTCTAAAAGACGTAGATTGCTTAACAAGGTTTGTAATTCCGATTCCACTAGGCCGTTTTTTGGTAGAAGCTAACATCTCCTTTTCGTAGAACAAAAATTTAAATACTTATTTAAAATTTTTAAAACAAAAATAAAAATATGAGTATGTTGATATGCGTATTTGTTTCACCTTTCCTATTTTTTACAATTTTTTTGACTTGTAAAACTAATTTTTAAAATAATTTTAGTAAATGAATGGGCAATAAAGGAAAAAATGCACAAATATGATTTTATCCTATTGGGACAATAGTATCGTTTTTTCGTTCTATTTAAACAATTTTCTCTTTATTTATAAGTAACAATTTAATTTTAAAACTTGTATGGATTATTTTGTATCATTGTTATTTATTTTATAACTGGAAAGTCTTCTTATAAATTAATTTTTCTTTCGTATTATATAAAAATTTAACTTTTGAAAATATTGAGAAAAATATTTGAATGAAGTGGTTTATTTATTGATTTAATGATCAGGAATAATTATTTTATTTAGTTAGAAAATAAATAACCTGTATATAATTTGTGGCAGAAAAAACTAAATTGTTTTGTTTATCTGTAATGCATATATATTTGGCAATGGAGTAATATTTTATTGATTTAAGAAAATTGTTGGGTAGGTAATTTTATTTGTTTGTGGAAGCACCTTGGTCTAGTGGTCAAGGATTCAAATGCTTCTACACCAAGTATGGGGATCGAAACTAAACGAATGCAATTTTTTGAAGATTTTTCAGGTGTAAACTTTAGAAGATTCTAGAGTTCTGCATACAGACCCGTTCGTTGTGGTTTCGTGTGTTGCGGGGAGGATTTGTCCATCGAATATGTCGTACTTGCAGGACCGTTCATTGTGGATTCAGGTGTTACGAGTAGAGCTGCGTCGTGAAGTCGTTCTTAAAGTCGTTCTTAAAGTCGTTCTTAATGTCGTTCATCTTAATCGTAAGAGTTGCATATAGCGTCCGATTGCTCATCATTTATAATAAAATTAGATTAAAATATAGTGATGTTGTAACTTTCGGCTCAATCAATGTTAAAAAAAAAGTATTTAGAAATTTTTATTATTATTATTCATATGAAAAAAGACAAATAAACCATGAAACATTTTATAGACAAATAAAATTACTTATTTTTTAACTTCAATTTGTACGATTCAGATGAACAGCTTCACAAACAACTCAACGACGCAGTTCTCCTTGTAACACATAAATCTACGATGAATGCTAGCATGTGCGAAATCCTTTATAGAGAAGTTCTCCACTGAAACACATGAAACCACAACGAACCGCTCTGCATGCAAGACTCCAAAATCTCTTCAAGCTTGCACCTGAGAATCAGCAAAAAATTGCATTCTCTGGGATTCAATCCACAAACCTCGTGTAGAATCCTTTAAACCTTTGATCACTAGGCCAAGGGGCTTCCAGGATTCAAAATACTTTAACCAATCACATTATCAGAGAGCTCTCATATAACTTATGATTAGGTCTAGGCGTTCGAGTACCCGACTGGGTTCGAGTCGGGTTCGGTTTAGATCCTGAACTCCATCCTAAATACTCGTTCAAATATTTTTAGTTTTTGGTTCATGTAAGCTCAGGTTCAGGTAATTTCATATCATGTATTCAGGTTCCGGTTTTCGGGTATTTCGGATTTTTTTCAAATATTTTGAGTTGTTTTTGGATTGTTCGAGTTTTTCTGATATTTTGAATATTTTACAGGTACTTAGGAGTTTTTGGATCGATTTGAGTACTCTTTTGGAGTATTTTTTTAGTATTTGGATATCTTGGGTACTTATTTGGGTTTCGGATTCAGATGCGAGTTTGAATTTTTCGGGTATTTTGAGTTCGTCGGATATTTTGGTACTTGTTTAGGTTCGGATCGAATCAGTTCCACAAATTCGGATTCGAGTTGCGGGTAAAATGTCCAGTTATATTTATGAATAATACGTAAACAAACAAAAATAAAGAGTATTTGAGAGGAGCAAGTGGGTCAGTGGTTGCACCACCTCTGCATCCATCTCACCTAACCAGGGTTGGAACCCTGCACCTGCCTCTTGTGAGAAAAACTATACCACTAGACTACGATGACAAAAACCAAAAATAAAGAGTATTTTCTTTTAATATATAGAAGGAGTATCATTATTTTCAATGTTGTACTAATCAGTAATCATAATGTCTCGTCTTCTTTTTATTAGCCATAATTTCTCCAGTCACTCTCTCTGTCACTATCATCATCATTCAGCACCAAACATCCACCAAATAAGTTAAGAGGGTTTTTGAGAAATAAGAACACGCGATGAACATCATGGCCTTGTTGTTCAAGAAAGTACGAGGAAAAAACAAAGCAAATCCCTAAAAGAATGGTGGGATTTATATGATGTGTTTTGGGGGGTTACATCAAGAAGTTTTATTGTCTGAATCTGAACTCATCTCATTTATTCTGGGGAATGGAAGCCTTACGGTCCGATCTTCATCTCTCTTAATATATTTCCTTTTCTGCTTCGAAGATACCTTAACTTCTTGCAGATGATATATATACACGTCTGATTAAAATTTAAGATCTACGTGACTATATAATTGCTTGTGTTTGTGTTAGCTTTTAGTTAATGTGCTATATTATATGCATACGTCTGTTCTCGTTTAGATCTAATGTTTGAGAGGTGCAGTGTAGTTCGGTTATTCACATTAGAACGATACCTGGAAAAAGTATATAACTAAAAAATAAAAAACATATTTCAAGCATTGTACGTAGTATCTAAAAAACACAATTATCCATATATGTCTTTGCTTAAGATGCATATAATGGTATACACATCTCACTGTAGTCAACTCAAAAAGGCAAAGTAAATGCAAACAAACAAATAACATATATATAAACTTTGTCCCTATATCAATCATTTTCCCAGTTTATTTGTGATTTTTTGTTTTTTTTGTCTTTTAAGAAGGGGTGACAAACAAAGTTCTCCGATCCGAAAAAATTCAAACCAATCTCGACAAAAATACCGAACCGAATCCGGATGTAACCCAACGCAAACACCTTCTTAGGTTTTTTACGGTGTTTCAAATATCAGGTATTATCCAAATCAAAATCCGAACCTGAATGGATACCGGGAAGAATCCGAAAAATTTTAAAAAAAAACGTGAAAACCCAAAATCGGAAACCGAAATACTCGGAAAATTTAGAAACTTCAAACTCGGCCCCGTTCCCAAAATCTTTAAAATCCAAAAAAATCTGAAAACCCCAAAAGAACATAGGGAAAACCCCGAGGAAATTCAAAAATACCTGAAACACAAACAAAACTCAAAAATAATTTCGGGCATCCTCGACGTTTCCTTAAGTTACTAAACCCGACCTAAACCGAGAACCGAACATGACCTATATTTTTAAAACCTGAACTATACTAATTACTAGTAAAAAAAGATGTTATAGCCACGATAGATTTCGTGACTAAATCGTGGCTATAGGAACATGATTTTTTTCGTAGCTAATCGTGGCTATATGAATTATTTTGCCACGAAAAAAATGTTACAATCCTATAGCCACGTTTGTTTCGTGGCTAAAACGTGGCTATAGCATCTTTTTTTACTAGTGATAAATTTTGTGCACCCTAAAACGCGAACTCAAATAAACTCGACCCGAAACCTGAAATACCCAGACATAGTTTTAAAATCTAGTTGGGCATAAAAGTATAAGGAGAAAATATCGTTTTTCAATTTTGAAAACTAATTACATCATTTTAACCCAAAGTATAGTTATTTGATTTATCTTTATTATGTCCATATTGTTGTGCGGACTTAACTCTAGTAAAATGTGTTCAGAAAATCTTTTTAACAAAAAATGCCAAAAATATCAAGTTAAGTAGGTCATGTGTTGTTTGCTGGTCGCTAACAGCGGCGGTCAGCAGCAAGGTTCAGAGAGAGTGACAAGAGGTTTCTGCATTTTTTTGTTTGTTTAGTAACCGCAACGGCAGTAGCCTGCAGCAAAATAGCAAATGTACAAAAAACGGTTAAAAATTTAAATTGTTGACCGCTACATTTAACCGTTCATTCAACGGCAGACAAACGAACATTATTTGACCATTGAAGGTGGCCACTGCCACTAGCGGCCAACAAAAAAACAAGGTTATACTCGTTAAGAAAATAAAAAAATCCAACCCGAAGTTTTCTGATTCTAATCTTAAAAGTATACACGAAATCTTTGATTTATTTCAATCATTGTGTTTGCTCTCTCGTCTTCCATCTCTCTCATTCTATCAATTTTGATCTTATTTTCTGATTGACCAAGTTCCACTAGTTTAAACGGACGAGTGATGTCTATTACTAATTAAGAAATGTGATTGTTAAATATGAAATCAGTGAAAAATGTTATCATAATGGATGTGAGAAGATGAAGATTAAAACGTTAAAAATAACATAAATATTTAATATGGTTCACAAAATTCGGACGGAGGAATAAATATTTATTGAGATAGAAAATAATTCAAATTTCACATTGAAAAATTAGATAACAAACGTTTAATTAATATATATAAGTGGTGTCCAAGCTGCTCCCCTTTATATGGTTTGGTTTGGCTTCGTTATCTCTCTTATGTAGTAGACTACCATCAGAAGTGGTATTACTGCCATACAATCTTATCTTTCAAATGCTAGATGCTTCTCTAGAAACGAGCAAGATGAAAAAGTGGAGCTTCTATGGCAAGAATCATTACGTACATTATGACGACGTGCTACTAAACAACGTTAGAGCGAGGGTGTAAAGCCTCTAAAGTTTAATAGGTCTTCAGCAAATTTAAACTTACATTCGGAATGTCAGCGAGAACTTCAGCAATCTGATGCAGCAAGTCATGCCAAATTCAAGACGCGTAATTTTTTTTAACATGTGTTTGTAATAATGTTGATTGATTTACCATCACGAAGGTGGTGATAACGAAGATCATCCGGAAATACGGGCTCGGACCTCCGGCCATGAACCCAAGGAAGCCTTCAACTTGTTCAACAAGGATGGCGATGGATTTTGTTGTTGTGTATACACATATGCCTGTGTAGAATCATGGTGATTGGGTTCGTATGATTTTATTTATACTTGATTTGGTTATTTTGTTGATGTGTTTTGATGTAGATGATAACAGATTTATGATTTTCATATCCACACTCAAACTGCTTCTTCTTCTTCTTCTTCTTTTTTCGTTCGATTTCTGATTGAGCCATGTTGTGGATTGATGTTTTAAAAAATTTTATTATGAGGTCTTCAATATGCAAGGAACATGGCTATTTTTAGATTTTTGATCGATTTGGTTCTTTAAGATGGTCGATTCTTCAAATTGTTTGTGTATATTTCTCGTCTATCAGAATTAGACTGCTCTGTTTATTCTTACCTCATGGAAAAAGGCACAAATTATTTAGTGATTTGTTCCTTTTTTCAAGAGAGGGTGAGTGTTAGACTTATTCAATCTATAAATCTTAAACCATATCAGTTTTAGATTAATAAGAACTAGAGCGGAAGCGTACCTAATGAATTCATGCTTAGGAATATGAAAGAATTAGGGAGTGGATCTTCCAACGCAAACTCTGAATGACTTTAGGTCTCTGGTGATGGAGATGCAGAGAGCTTCTGTATTTTCTGTTAAAGTTGCTTTGGGACCATAACCCTCTATTTGTAGAGAATCAATTTCTAGTTCGGCCCCTCATCAAACTAGAATTGCCAAAGGTATCTACATATTAATTTTTCATAACATTTATGTCCATAACTTTTCTTTATCACAAAGTGACCACTACAAAAAAAAGTTAATTAATTAATGGCCCTAACACATATAATCCTAACATATTTGACCTCACCTACTGATTCTTACAATCTCTCACTGAGCCATATATGTGCCTGAAAATGTGAGACTTTATGAGCTCAAATATGCCATTAATTCTGAGAGCATAAGACAATCTCGTCCACTGACTGCAACAACATAGGGTCATGGCGGCTTTTGTTATATTACTCATAACTAAACCTTCCATGGTCACTGAAATCAATACAGCCAAATGACATAGATTAATATGAAAAATATGGCATGAAAATCACATAAAAGGTGGTCAGTACATGTCTATTTTCAAATGGTCCTACTTTAGTAAGATCCTTTAACTCTATTGTACAAAGTATAAATTGAAACTTTATTAAAACTTTATTTCTGATCAGAAAATGTGTATAACACAACCAAAACATACATAAAACAAAACCAAATGACAAACTCCCACAAAAATGAATAATCCTCAAATGTCGAAATGCCTATTCGAGCAGTATACTCGTGAAAGACCCGAGGCACAATACCTTTTGTAAGAGGATTTGCTAACATAGAGTTTGTCCCCAAGTATTCTACGAAAATCTCTCTACTTTGTACCCTTTCCTTTATGACTCGGTATTTAATGCCAACATGTTTAGACTTTATCGAACTCTTATTGTTGTTGGAATACAAAACAGTTTCCTTATTATCATAGAATAAATTTAGTGGTCTTTCAATTCCTTTCAACATTCGCAGTCATGTGACAAAGTTTTTCAGCCAAATTCCCTTATTTGATGCCTCATAAATTGCTATCAATTCTGCTACCATGGTGGAGGAAGCTACGAGTGACTGTTTTACACTGCGCCAGGAAATAGCTCCACCAGCCAATAGAAAGACATATCCCAATGTAGATTTTCTACTATCTTGGCATCCAACAAAATCAGAATCAGAATACCCAATGATCTCCAAANGAATCAGAATACCCAACGACCTCCAAAAATTATCTGATATCTGATATGTGAGCATATAGTATTTTGTTCTCTACAATTACCTCAAGACCCTTTTGGCTGCTTTCTAGTGGTCCATGCCTGGATTGCTTAAGTATCTGCCCAAAACTCCAACTATGTACGCAATATCCAGACGCGTACAAACTTAAGCATACATTAGACTCCCTACTACCGAAATATAAGGGGTCTTCTGCATCTCCTGAATTTCCAGATTTCCTTTAGGACACTAACTGAGACAAAATTTGTCTTCTTTGGCTACGGGGGTATCACCTGGTTTGCAATCCTACATGCCAAATCTCTTAAGTACTTTATCGATATAGCTCTTTTGTGATAATCCAAGAATTCCACGAGAACGGTCTCGATGAATCTCGATTTCTAAGACAAACGATGTTTCAACAAGATCTTTCATCTCAAAATTTTCCTTAAGAAATCTCTTAGTTTCAACCAACATGCTCATATCGTTAGTGGCCAATAGTATGTCATCGACATATAAAACAAGGAAAATACATTGGC
Organism: Anastatica hierochuntica; assembly: GCA_900406275.1. Classification (NCBI taxonomy): domain Eukaryota; kingdom Viridiplantae; phylum Streptophyta; class Magnoliopsida; order Brassicales; family Brassicaceae; genus Anastatica; species Anastatica hierochuntica. The sequence continues at coordinate 18,404 of OVAN01002645.1, forward strand.
TCCCACTAAACTTTTGACACACACAATCCTCAACCAAATTCACCTCAAAGCCAAAGGAGATGATAACCTTATCAAATTTGTGGTATTATTGACGAGAAGCCTGTTTGAGCCGATAGATAGATTTCTTTAATTTGCAAACCATATTCTTTAAATCACATAAGAAAATTTTTTTTGGCTGCTCCATATAAATTTTTTCATCAATGACTCCATTGACAAATGTCGTTTTGACATCCATCTGATGAAGCTCTGAATCATATTATGCAACAAGGGACATGACTGTCCTAAAAAAATCCTTCGATGAAACTGGAGAGAAGGTTTCTTTATAGTCAATTCCCTCTTTTTGAGTGTAGCCCTTAGCTACTAGACAAGCCTTATATCATTCTACATTAACATTCGAATCCCTCTTGGTCTTAAATATCCATTTGCAATCAATAGGTTTCTTTCCTTCTGGTAACTGAACAATGTCCCAAACCTGATTGTCTAGCATCGACTGATACTCTTTATATGCTGCTTCAGACCACTTATCTCAGATAGAACTACTCATGTTCTGACGGAAGTTGATAGGATCATCTTCCATAAGAGTTTGATTTTCCTCATGTTCCATAAAAAATACTATATAATCATCTGGAATAGCATTTTTTCTTTACTCTAGTGGACCGCCTTAAAGCAACTTGATCTTGTTGCATTTGCTCTTGAGGAGTTTTAGTTTGACCTTGATGATCGATATCGTCGACTTCCTGAGTTGGAGGAATAACTTCAGTATCAACCTGAGGGATAACTTCAGTATCAACCTGAGGATCCGAATTTGCTTTATCAAAAGAAACTATATGAATCGGTATAGAAACCAGAACGTATTATTCCTCAAAGATGATATCCCTCACTTCATTTTTCCCCCCAAACTTAACATCCTCAAAGAACGTAGTTGTTCCTGTCTCAAAAATATTCTTTACAGTGGGATCATAGAACTTATAGCTTCGAGATCATTCAGAATAACCAATAAAGTAACTGCTTATAGTTCTGGAGTCCAAGTTCTTGAGTCCAATTTCTTTTCATATGGCTTATAAGGCCTAGCCTTAGTTGTACATCCCTTTATCCAAAGGTGCTTTAAACTAGGTTTTATGCCAGTCCAAAGCTCATAGTAGTCGGTTTAGTTGGTACCCTATTACGAATGTAAGCTGCAGTCCTAAGTGCCTCTGCCAGAGTGATTCAAGTAAAGTAGAATGACTAATCATACTCCTCACCATGTCTTTAAGAGTGTGGTTCCTTCTTTCAGAAACACCATTCAGGCTGGGAGACCCATGCATAGTGTACTGAGGCACAATTCTGCATTCCTCTAGGTATCTGGCAAATGGCCATGGACGTTGTTCACCTGAACCATCATATCTATCGTAGTATTCACCACCACAATCAGATCTGATAGACTTTATCCTTCGGTCAAGTTGGTTCTCAACTCAGCCTTAAACTTTTTGAACACGTCTAGAGACTCCGACTTTTCATGAATAAGAAACAAGTATGCATATCTAGAGTATCATCAATGAATGATATGAAGTATTGTTGACCGTTCCAAGATGGAGTAGGAAACGGCCCACAAATATCCATATATATCAATTCAAGGACTTCTGTAGCTCTATATACACCTAATTTCTTATGTTTGGTTTGTTTTTCTTTAATGCAATCTACATAGACATCACAATCTATGAAGTCAACAGAACTCAATATACCATCTGACACAACTCGCTCAACTCTATTTATAGAGATGTGACATAAGCGTTTGTGCCCCAGAGTTCCTGAATTTGCATTTTCAAACTTACGTTTACTGCCTCTTGATTCAACTAAACTTTCCTCATTATGGTTTAAAGTATCAAGCATATAAAGACTGTAATCATCCAAAAGTTTACCGGTTCCAATAAGAACAGAATTTAAAGACAAAGTAGCTTTTTGTTCCTAGTTAGACAAGAATAACCGGATCTATCTAAATAAGGACCGGAAACCAAATTTCGTCTCAAAGACAGTACAACCAAAGTGTCTTTAAAATCCAGAAAATATCCAAAACAAAAAAATCTAAAATGCGCAACTGCCTCCACATGCACCGAAATCCCATTAGCCACATGAATGCGTCTTTCAGCATCAGTTGGGTTTCGGTAGCTCAGACAAACCTGAAGTGAAACACTCATGTTAGTAGTAGAATCTGATTCTAACCACCAAGTGTTTCTAGGTACTTCAACTAAGTTCATTTCTAAACAGACCAAAGAAAGGAACATACCTTTCTTAGCACGCCAAGCGTGGTAAATTTGACAGTCCTTCTTCATGTGTCCACCCTTCCTGCGTAAGAAACAGGTGTTTTCATCCTTATCATGTTTCTTTTGGGTGGAACCCTTAGCATCATCATTCTTAACAGGCTCGAGTTTCTTTTGTTTGCCCTGACCCATAGAGGTGTAAATCATATAAGCACTTTCAGTCCTTTCTTGTTTCATTATATCTTCCTCTTGCACACAATACGCAATGAGCTCATTAAGACACCACTACTCATTCTGTGTGTTATAACTTTATTTAAATTGATTGAACTGAGGAGGAAGAGAGTTCAAGACAAAGAAGATGAGCACTTCAGCCATAAGCTCAGTCTTAAGTGTCTTGAGCTTTAAAAGAATGATGGACATTTCCAAAATGTACTCCCTTATGTTTTCTTTGCCGTAATACCTCATCGTACTAAAGCGATGCAAACACATGCTTATTTCCGCCTTATCACTTCTTGCGAAGCGAAAATCCATCGCATCAAGGAACTGTTTGAGATCATTGATCTCCTCACCACCTCTAAAGGTTAATGGAATGGTGTCCTTAATGATCTTCATACCAATGCGATTGGAACGCTCACACTTCTCATAGACAGCCTTATACTCAGTAGTGCTAGTAACCATAGGAGAAGTAGGTTTTCCATCCTTAGCGCAAGATCAAGATCCATACACCCAAGAACAATCTTATTACTTTTCCACTCAACAAAGTTAGAACCTGTAAGTTTTGGAATTTATCCTAAGTTGGCAGATAGAGTAGCAACATTTTCTAAAAAGAGAGAACAAAACCTAATTAATGACTCACTAAATAAAGAAAATCAATAAAAATATTAAACAATTGTACATATCCGATTCAAGATACAAAGTGTACATTGATATTAAGTCTTTTGTAACGATCAAACACTGACAATAATTCATGACAAATAATAAACCTTCATTTGGGTCGATATATCATTCACATGTTCAAATTCTTATAATTGTCACATGTTTACCATCGCAGGTGTATGTGTACTTCGGCAAAATATTAAACATTCCTTTGGCCCGATCTAATATTCGCATGAAAATACACACACGTGTATGTATATATATATATTTGGCCACATACAATTTGGACCGAATTGTATCCGCATAAATTTACATACATACATCATTTAATATTTTCATGGATAAATTTTCTCAAGAGAGATCTTCCTTTGGTCTCATATCTTGATTTAATTAAATCAAGTCGAAGACAAATATATTTATTTGGATTCGAAGTGGGCCAACGCGGCCCAACTCCTTCCTGCTTCTATTTTAATTTTATCTTTTTCAACACACTTAATGGGACAAAGTCCGAAACTAAAAAAAATAAAAGAATTTGAAGCACAGCGTTTAATGTTTCTTCTTCTATTCGAAGAACCCTAATAATGTGGAACAGATACAACCGCCGAGGACAGCAACGAGATGAGCTGAACCTCTTTTTTATTTACTCAGATTCTCTGAAATTCTTCCTAAGTTTCGGAAGAACTAAAAACGAATGAGCGAGAAACTCATGTTGAAAATTCCAAAAAATTTAGACCTAAGATAAATCATGTTTTTCTCTAAATATTTATTAAAAACTGGATTTAAACATGAACACGAACAGATACAACCACCGAGGGCAACAACGAGATGGGCCAAAAAATTTTTATTATTTACTCAGATTCTTCAAAAAGTATCCCTTAGTTTCAAAAGAACTAAAAATGACTGAGCGAGGAACTCAGGTCGAAAATTCCAGAAACTTTAGATCTAAGATAAAACATGTTTTTCTCTAAATAATTACCAAAAACTGGATTTAAAATGAATATTTATAGATCTAAAACCTAAATGAATTTTAAACAGATCCCAAAATACATTATGCAAATATACCTTAGAGAAAAACAGATTTAACAATCAAAACTTTCATCCAAAATTAAATCTAAATTTATTTAGAAAAAATAAATAAATTTGAAATTTTAATCATAAAAAAATTTAGTATCAATCAGAAACTAAATATGGTGGTTTCGATACCAATTGTAAGATTTATTCAATCTATAAACCTTAAACCATATCAGTTTCTGATTAATAAGAACTAGAGCGAAAGTGTACCTGATGAATCCATGCTTAGGAATCTAAAGAATTAGAGAATGGATCTTCCAAAGCAAACTCTGAATGACTTTAGGTCTCTGGTGATTGGGATGTAGAGAGTTTAAGTATTTTCTGTTAGGGTTGCTTTGGGGCCATAACTCTTTATTTATAGAGAATCAATTTCTAGTTCGACTCCTTATCAAACTAGAAATTGCCAAAGGTATATACATATTAATTTTCCATAACATTTATGCTTATAACCTTTTCTTTACCACAAAGTGACCACTACAAAATAGGTTAATTAATTAATGATCCTAACACATTTAATCTTGAACATATTTGACCCCACCTAATGATTCTTACAGCGAAATGACATCGCTTTTTACAAACAGTGGGTCATAAACCAATGATATACATGTTCAGAATAACTACAAGTACCCTAAACTCTTATATTCAAGAAAATGTTTCACTTCTTATTGTATTGATCATATATTAATAGCTTGACTACTTTGATCTTATAAGCGAGTTTACAAATCTATGCTTACATATATGGAATTTGAAGGTGAAGCTGGTTTGGTACTACAATAACGCTCTTTAAAGGTTCACTGAGGAAAGATTGATTGGAAGAGGCACACCGTGGAGAATAAGTAAAAGATATTAAATTACTTTAGCTTAGAGTCGAGAAACTATGTCTTCATTTTACTCATTACTTTAAAGAAACTGTATATTCTAAAAGCGAAAACAAACTCAGTTTACCTTGTGTGTTAATGGCTCCTTCGATCACAAGTTACCAGAAACACACACATGCACACGTCACTTTGTTTTGGTAATTAACTAATTGATACAAGCACAAGATCAAGAGCAAGTATAAAGAAACTATCACTTTTTTTATTGATTAGAAAACCTTTCACAAAAACTAATCTCTTTTTTGAATCTCTTAGCTAACTCCTAAGAAAACAAGATGAATTTATATGTTTAGCTATCTCCTAAACCTACTAAGAAATCACAATTTCCTTTTATTTATCTTTAAATAAATTACCCTTTATCTAAAGATAATACCACTTTTAAATATTGGAATTATCCAACATTCACCTCCTAATTCCAACACGAATCTCGGGCGAGTTTATTTCTTCGACTCCAATTAAGCTCCTCATTTCCACGAACTTATTCTTTCCAAGTGGCTTCGTGAGTATGTCTGCCTTCTGCTCAGTTCCGGGAATGTGTTCAACCACTATCATCTGGTTCTCCACACATTCGCGAATAAAGTGATACTTTGCAAGTATATGCTTACTTCTCTTGTGGAACATTGGGTTTTTGGTTAAAGCTATAGCCGACTTATTATCAATCTTCAAGACGACTTTTTCAGTCTTCTTACCAACGATTTCATCCAGCAGTTCCTTGAGCCATATGGCTTGCTTTGCAGCCTCCGTCGCAGCCATAAACTCAGCTTCACATGAAGAAAAAGCTACTGTAGGTTGTTTCTGCGAAGTCCAAGTGATCAATGACGATCCTGATGTACTTCTACCGTCATCTAGATCAATATTATGACTACTATCACTGTAGCCCATAATTTTTCTTGATCCCCCTCTTTTGAAAAACAAACCATACTTAGATGTACCTTTCACGTATCTAAGTATCTGTTTGATGGCTTGTCCATGTGACACTTTAAGCTAGATCGGGTCGAGTATGAAGAAGATACCTCAAACATCCAATTGACCTTCGATATCGGGTCGCATCTATCTCTTCTTCTTCATCGGCCCTCAAGACTTTAAGATTCATGTCCATCGGAACATGACATGGATTGCATCCGGCCATGGTATTGTCGGCCAAGACCTCATTAGCGTAACTCTCCTGCTTGATGTGGATGCCATCTGATCCTTGTATTACTTCAATGCCCAAGTAGTAAGACAATTTTCCAAGATCCGACATCTCGAACCTTCTTGACATATCTTCTTTAAATTATTTGATAACATGAACGAAAGAACCTGTTACAAACAAGTCATCAACGTATATGCCTATAATCAAAAGATCATTCTTTGTCTTCTTTTGATATACCGAAGGTTCTTTCTTGCATTTTTCGAACCCAATCTCCTTCAATGTTCGATCTAACTTCAGGTTCCATGCTCGTGGTGCTTGACGAAGTCCATACAAAGCTTTATTCAATTTGTAAACACAATTTTCTCGTTCTTTCACTTCAAATCCTTCGGGCTGCGTTACATATACTTCTTCTTCTAGATCACCATTCAAGAACGTAGTCTTGACATCCAAATGATGGATTTCCCATCCACTACTTGCAGCTAACGAGATCAAGAGACGTATTGTCTCTAATCGTGCTACAGGAGCAAAGACTTCTTCATAGTCTACTCCATATTGTTGAACGTATCCCTTTGCGACTAATCTTGCTTTGTATTTCGCTATTGTTCCATTAGCCTTTCTTTTGATTTTAAAGATCCACTTAAGACCAATTGGATTCGATGCTTTTGGCCTTTCAACAAGCGACCGGGTTTTGTTCTTTACGATGGAGTCAAGTTCGGAGAATATCGCTTCAACCCATTCTTTAATCGCGGCTGCTTCTCTGTAGTTTTCGGGCTCTCCATCGGAGAATATTAGCCTCTTGTTCTCGTTAAGGTCTTTCCGGGCATCGATTCACAAAGTGCTCGAGCTTATCACACCTCCAACAACGCACTTTTGAATGGTCTTTCTTGGTTTTTTCTTGCGCATTACCCGTATCTCTTTCTTGATATTGCGGGTTGCTTCTACCTCTTCCTCTGCCTCCGAAGGCTCCTCTTCCGCTGCCACGCAAGGCACCGCCACCTCTGCCCTGATTACCGTGGTTCACACCTCCAGAGTTATCAAACCTCGCGGTCTGAGATTGTACAAAACCTCCCTGGTTTTGTTTCATGTTTGACGCAAACATTAAGTTACCATGTTCTGCATTTCGCATCTCAGACTGAACTCTCCTCGAAGGTCTTGAGCCTCCCCATGATATCAACAAAGGTCACAGTATTCAGGTCCAAAACCTGCTCAAGAGATGCTACTATGTGTATGTATCTCCCTGCGGATAGGCCATTCAAAAATCTTTCCACCACTTTCGATTCTTCAATAATCGATCCTAAAGATGCAGATTTCAAAACAATCCCAGAGATTCTTCTTACGAATTCATCGATGCTCTCACCATCACTCATTCTTAATCTTTCAAATTCTGCCATAAGTGTTTGAAGCCTCGCCTCACGCACACGATCAGCTCCAAGATGTCTTGACTTAATCGCATCCCAAAGCCCTTTTGACGTCTCCTGTTCACCGACTTCAAGTATCAAGGCTTCAGGTATGGATTGAAAGATCAAGGCAATTGCAATGTGATTCCTTTTGACATCTGATGAACCTGGATCTATTGTATCCCAGACTTCATTCACACGCAAGATTACCCTCATTCTCATCGACCATACAGTATAGTTGGTTGATGTGAGCATAGGGCTCTTGAGATCTCTTCCACCCGATGATGCATCATTGCTCTTCGTTTGCGGTGGTACTTCCGCCGGATTCGTCATCTACACGCGACGAACAAGACTCCCAAGCTTTGCAACTCAGGCTCTGATACCAAATAAAAGCGAAAACAAACTCTGTTTACCTTGTGTGTTAAATGGCTCCTTCGATCACAAGTTACCAGAAACACACACATGCACACGTAACTTTGTTTTGGTAATTAACCGATTGATACAAGCACAAGATCAAGAGCAAGTATAAAGAAACTATCACTTTCTTTATTGATTAGAAAACCTTTCACAAAAATTAATCTCTCTCTTGAATCTCTTAGCTAACTCCTAAGAAAACAAGATGAATTTATATGTTTAGCTATCTCCTAAACCTACTAGAAAATCGCACTTTCCTTTTATTTATCTTTAAATAACTACCCTTTATCTAAAGATAATACCACTTTTAAATATTGGAATTATCCAACATATTCGATTCTTTATCATTTGTATTTTCATAATTTAAACTCCAAGATTTACTGCAACGATCTTCTCCATAACATACTAGCAAAGGTTCCACCTTCTGGTCGTCGTGGAGGCTATGGTCGTTCTAGTTGGTAGTCATGGTGACTCTACTTACGATGGTATGGTGATTTTAGTTATGGTGGTCGTGGGGACTATGATGGTAGAGGAAGTTGTAGTGCTTTGTGTGACATGTAAATAAAATCATAAAAAAGACTTAATTGGATCTCTTGTTGGATCTTTTTTCCTTTTTCCCCATATATAATTTAGGATATATACATACATGATCTGGTTTTTGGTGTTTTTGTTTCAGGAGACGAGTGTTGCATCAGAGCAAAAGAGTTATGATCTTCATGGCTATGCCGTTAATCATCAAAATTTTAACTTGCTTAAAATTTTTGTATTTCATACATGTTATTTCTGTCTACATTTCGATATGCTAAATGCTCATCTACTTGTATTTTATTGTTTATCCAAGGGTTCCTTTCTCGTAAGCTTAAAGGTTTAATATCCATTCATTGAAGTGGTTTTATGATTTATCCAAGGGTTCATCTTTTCCATCTATTAAAGGTTTAATGTTCATTCATCCAAGTGTCTTTTATATCATTGTAACTTTCATTTATGCATCTAAAATTTAAAAGTAGTTTTTCAATCTATTATTCGTTATAGGGTTTAGTCTTTGCAAAGTTTTTCTTTTTGTTGGTCATGGTGCATTACTAATATTTTTTGCATTTGGTGATTTGGTTATGGGTTGTTAATAAAGAAGAGAAGACAAACTTTCTCAGTTTTTTAAAGATCGACTCAACCTATATGTGATGAACAAGATAAATTTATTGGCAATACTGAATTTAGTTTCTTTTTTAAAAATTTCAACACCTTTTGTTATTACATGAGATAATGAGATAATATCATGAAATTATGTATACAGAATTATGTTAAGAAATATTATATTTTAGTGTACATAAATTTTATCCACGAAAATATGAGTACATAAATATCTGCAAATATATCCACAAAAATGATGTAAATTTATGTTATGAGAAAAATATTCCCAAAATTTGTTGCTCTACTTTTGCAGGGACAAAAATGTTTTAAGAAACAGTAAATTTAAAGGAAAATTTGCAATGTTTTAATTTTCTGGTATTTTATGAAAACCTTTAGCAAAATATGGTAAATAAGTAATTAACCCGATATCTTAATGGTACACTTTCAGCTTTTGTAAACATTGTAGCTACTTTCAGCTTTTCTAAACAATATGGCGATAGATTTTTGGGAAAATTAGAAATATGGGACACTCTCAAATTAGATTTGTCCAAATAGGATTTTGAATCATAATTTTGTCACAATAGGATTTAAATTTTGTTAAATCCGGTTATTCCCCTAAAATTAATAAATTATGATTTAATTAAAATGATTTTATTATATTATATTAATTTAGTTTGAAAAAAGGAAAATAAGTAAAAAAAAAATAAAAACAATCTCTTACTTTGTTTTTTAGAGAAAAGCAACATTATTTTCTTCTTCTTCAACATTATCTTCTCCTCCTCCTTCTTCTTCTTCTTCTTCTTCTTTTCTTCTTCTTCTTCTTTTTGACACAAATAGCGTCTCTTGTGACAATCGTATCTTCTTTGTGTTGCTTCGTCGATTTCTCTTGTCGGTTTAGTCTTCTTGTCGGCTCTCTTCCTCCTCCACCACATCTTCCCTTTCGTCAGTCACATCTCTCTCTCTCTCTCTCACTCTTTCTCTTCCGATTCGTTATTGTGTAATTTCAGATTGAAATCTGATCAGAATCATCCAAACTTTTTCACGATCTGTAGGTGGTTAGATGATTCAATTTGATACTCACTTAATCTGAAATTCAGTTTGTGACACTTTGATTGATTCAAGTCTGATAGATTTGAGATTTGAGATTAAGTATTGAGCAATAGATCTAAACAAATCTTCTCTCATATCGAAATCTGTTTGTATTGGTGCCTAGGAATCTTCAACTCCTCCCGTGGCGACGACGATATTCTTCGGTGCAAATGATGCAGCTCTCGAAGGAAGAACGAGTGATAGACAACATGTTCCAGTGGAAGAGTACAAAAATAACCTCAGAACAATTGTTCTACATTTGAAGGTTTCAGTTTTTTTTCGCTATCTTCCTTTATGCTGTGATGCCTCTTTACATCGGTTTCGTCTACAAAATGTCTTCCGAGTATGAGTCTATGATCTCTTTTTTTGTAGAAATGTTCACCTACTATGCTACTAGCGCTTATAACTCTACCACCAGTCGATGAATCCGGAAGACAAAGCTATGTAGAGTAAGGTTTCTTTTTTTGTTTCATATGTTTTTGTTTCTTAGTTGTTTATGATTGTGTTGCGTTAGATCAATCTATGGCGAAAAAGCTATGAAAAAGATTGAGAGAACAAACAAAACCACATGAATCTACGCACAACATTATGTTGCATTAGCTAAGGAACTCGGACTACGATATGTTAACCTATGGTCTAAGATGCAGGAAACAAAAGATTGGCAGAAAAAGTTCCTAAGGTTCGGTTTCTAAATCCAATCCTAAAATGTTATCGATCGATCATCTCCTAAATCTTTATGTTGTTTATGGTTCTTGCTTGTTATCGATAGATGTAAGCAGTGATGGACTCCATCTAACTCCTAAAGGAAACGAAGTAGTTTATGAGCAAATCTCGAGAATAATTCGCGAATCTTGGCTCTCTCCTGAAGAAATGCCGTATGATTTCCCTCACCATTCACAGATCGATGGTAAAAGCCCGTCAAAAGCTTTCGAAAATCGTTGCTTATAAAGATCGATCGACGATTTTGCGAACATCTTTCTTCGTTCCTGTGATGATATTGCAGACTAATGATATGTACTTTAGTATATGTTGACTTATGTTACCTTCACTAGCTTTCATATTTCTCGTTAGAATATATTCCAATTTGAAATTAAAGTGCCCTGTTACCAAAAAGTAGAATGCTTAGCTAACTTATACAACAAGAAACCATTACAACTCAAACACATTAACACACACAAATCAAAAAAATCTCAACCACGAAACTCCGTTCGACCACGCCGTTCTTTGTCAATTAATTTCTTCAATTTATTTTCAAAGTTACCATTCGACCACGCCGTTCTTTGTCAACCACGAAACTCCACTGATCACTGTAACTAGATATCCATTCATGAGATTTAACATAGATTAGAACCATGTTGAAAAGATGATGAAGAAATCAAGAACGAAAAAACATGTGTTATCGTGGGAAAGAGACGATATAATTGAAGAAATATGGTTGGAGAAGATTTTCTTTTAGATTTAGGTATGTTAAACATAGATTTAGGAAATTAAATGATGAAACAGAATTATTACAATATGGAAATTTCCTTTTTTTCGTTATTTAGGTATAATACGTTTTCTAAATAGGGTAGAACAGTGTATAGTGGGTAGAAAACTTAATATGCATAATGCGTCACATTTGGTAAAAGCCAGAATACATATTAACCTACGAGGTAGATCAAAGAGTAATCAGTAGAATATATATTCTAGCGTTTGGTAGACCAAAGACATATGGCTAGAATACCATCAATCGTATTCTACCGAAATTAGAAATATAAAAAACTTTTGTTTACGTTTTATACCATAGGTAGATCACTGTACAATACTTAGTATACAATTTCTAAACTAAGTAGATGGTCAGAATGAGTATTCTGTGCTTAGCTAGTATATTAAATAAAATATTATTTACCTATTTATTTTTTATGAAAAATACATAAGTAGTCTTACTTATGTTTCTAATTGTTTACATATTTTTAAAATTTTTTAAAATTTAAATTACTAATTTTTTCATTTTGTAGAGGTATGACATGTCAAAGATGGTCAAAATTGCCAAAAGTCCTATTTAGACAAATTCAAGTTGAAAGTGTCCCATTTTTCTAATTCTCCCTAGATTTTTTTTGTTTGATATTAGAGATTATATTTTTAATCCTCCAAATATTATATTTGGGACTTATACATTAGGTAAGTCTCTTATGATTATCGATGTGAGACTTTTACACACTAACAACCCCCACCCTCCACGCTCAGGCATGGCCATATGATGCGTGAAGTTTTTGTGCGACTACATTCACGGGGTGGCCCAACGATCAAAACACGCTCTGAAACCATGTAAAAATAGGTATTGGCAAACTTGGTTTTATTAATGAATCGATCAACATATTTTTACAACTAAGACAACTAACTTGATAAACTTAAACTCCCTAAAGAACATGACTTAAACTTATCGAACAAGTAAAGATCAAACTTATCACAATCACTCGAATATATTCTTTTGCTCGGATATATCCTCATTACACATATAAGATTTTAGGAGTTTTTGCCCATTAACAAAGGTCTCTACATCTTCTCGAGACTCTTGGTCGAAATCCGCTAAAAGAACAACAAGTATATAAGAGATATAAGTGATTCGTACACCCAATTGATAAAGATCATTCTTGTGTATCTATACTTGTTATACTTGAGAAAAGAACCACAAAGCTTATACTTTTGCGCTGGCTTTCTCTCTCTTTTATCTTCACATTTCTGCTCACATTTCTTACCCCTTCTTATTTTTCTCACATCCAAACTCCTTTCTTTATTTATTAGGAAAACCTTAGATCGAGTACTGCTTCAAACTGCCAAAAGACTCTCCTTTGTACGATTCAAGTTTAGCCAAGCAACCTTAGACACAAATGGACAAACAGTCATTTTCAGTCTTCTTTATTTGATTATAAGGTTCCTCCCTGTGAGCTAAAAAAACCTTAATCTAACTAGCCGCTCTGGGAAACAAACAACATCATTGACAAAGAAGAGATTGAATTTGAAGGATCCGAAAACAAAACAAGAGAGTAAAATTATCTCTACTTGATTAATTGACGCCTCTGATGAAGGAGACGACGAGAATTGATGATTACGGGGAGTTTCCAATTTGGGAAAATAAAATTAACTGCCGACTTGAGTATTTAGGAATCTAGATTCTAGGTTTCGAAAAGGGAGAAGTTCAATCAACGTATTTTTTTTCTTTGTATAAATGTAAACATATATGACTTATAAAAAAATTATATAACTATCTTCGGGTTTTCGGGATACTCGTTTCTGGTTTCGGGTATTACTCGAACCAACCCAAACCCCGAAGTACCGAAACATTACACCCGGTCGGGTATTTGTAAAGACCGAACTCAAACCGAACCAGTTTTTCAGGTTAGGTTCGGTTCGAGTTTTCGAGTTTGGCCATTCTGTGTGACACCTTAACCCATTTTTCCTTAACAATTTGCGATTTCAGTTGATTTTAGACATGTCATAGTTAAGTTAAACATCACAGTAAACTTTAGCTTAACTTTGCATAGATTAGAATTGAGATTGTTAGTACAATGATCAGTTTTCCATAAGCTACTACTGTTTTCTATAAGTTATTACATTGCCTGAAACATCTATCATTTAACAGATAATTAAAACCATCCGTCCTTCACTCCCAACCATGGTCTGCGTGTTGCTCAAACAGTGTCATCTTGGCCAGAATCAGAACCGACATTCACACAGAATGCACCAACAAAAAATACAAAGTGATAAGTTGATGCACTTTTGATTGCTTTGGGAGGTTTTTATTCCCTTTTGATTGCTAGAAACAAGAGATTAAGTTGTTTTCTTTTTTGGTTTTGTCGCAGAATAGGTGAAAAGATGAGAAG
>OVAN01002646.1:0-32480 GCA_900406275.1 Anastatica hierochuntica
TTGCCTTAGAAACTAAACTGCTAGGATTTGAGCATGTGAAAGAATGTTATGATGATGATGTCGATTTCTCTGAGCATTTTAGAGATGGTGAAAAGCATGCAAGCAGTAAGTTTTATGTCTCTAACGGATTCTTGTTTCTCGTAAACCGATTGTGTTTACCGCGTTGCTCTGTAAGAGGTTTACTTGTCAGGGAATCGCATGAAGGCGGTTTGATGGGACATTTTGGCGTAGACAAGACTTACCAAGTGCTGAAAGAACAATTCTATTGGTCGAACATGAAGAAAGATGTCGAGAAGCACTGTCAAAGGTGCATCACGTGCAAGCAGGCTAAGTCTACAAGCAATTCACAAGGTTAAGAAGAACATCGAGACTTCCACAATTGCATATGCACGCCACGCCAACAAGAAGCGGCGAGAATTGATACTGAACCTGGGAGATTTGGTGATGATTCGTTTGAGGAAAGAGCGTTTTCCTGAGGAGAGGAAGAACAAGCTCAACAAGCGCATGGATGGACCATTTACAGTCTTAGAACGGATCAACAATAATGCTTACAAGATCGATCTCCGATGTAAGTATACTGTGAGTTCTACTTTCAATATTTCTGTTTTGCTTCCATTTCCTGCAGATTTGAGGACAAATCTCTTTAAAGAGGGAGGGGATGATGCAACACAGCTGGAGCTGGAAGCTGGAATGGAGTTCAGCTCAAGTGAAGACGAGCTGGAAGATGAAGAAGGAGCAAGACCAAGTCAAGAACCAATCAAGTTCTCAAGCGGACCAATGACAAGATCACAAACCCGGAGACTTGAAAAGAAAATTCAGGCTTTGATTAAAGTTGAACCAAGGTCGATCAAGGCTGACCAAAATCAGCAACTTATCAAACTTTTTAATTATTTGGTTTTCTCTGGTTCAATTCAAGTTGGGATTTAAATTAGATTAGGATTTGGGTTTTAATTAAATTTGGGTTATTTTTGGGTTAATTCCAGCGAAATTTCTTAACCAAATTGGGTTAGTAATTTCGCATGGAGTAGTTAGAATAGGGTTTAGGTTTAGGTTAAATACTCTTTCTTCTGCAGACTTTTGTTTCATTCGATCCTTTTAGCAAACCATAGAGTTTTTCTTTCTTCTCAGTGATTGAGAAAACCTTTGTTCATCTTTGAGCAAATTTAACACTTCAGAGTTCATTCTCTATAAGTTCTTTCTTAAGATCTAAAAAGGGAATTCAATCACCCGATCTAAGAAACTTCTATCCATCGAATTCTATTCTAAAAAATCACCTTCTCATCTGTCCATCATATTCTCGAAAAAAACCAGAAAAAAACAAAGAAAAAGAAAACATAATCTCTTGTTCCAGCAATCAAGAGGGACTAAAAACCTCCCAAAGCTATCAAAAGTGCATCATCAAGGATCCTTTCCCTCTCCCACACATCGATAAGTTAGTTGACGCCACCGCAAAGCACCAGCTCATGACTTTCATGGATGATTTCAGCGGGTACAATCATATCTTGATGCACCCTAGTGATCAAGAGAAGACGGCGTTCATGACGTCTCAACGGATATATTGCTATATAGTCATGCCCTTCGACCTCAAAAACGTCGGGTCCACCTACCAAAGGCTGGTCAACCAGATGTTTGCCGAGCATATTTGTCAAACTATGGAGGTGTACATCGACGATATGCTAGTAAAATCTTTACTAGCAGAAGACCAAGTGCTCCTTCGGCGTCAGTTCCAGGCAGTTCTTAGGATACATCGTTACTCATTGAGGAATTGAAGTTAATCCGGAGCAGATTAGATCGATCAAAGGGATCCCAACGCCACAAACTCCCAGGGACATCTACAAGCTAACGGGGAGAATGGCAGCTCTTAGCAGGTTCATATCAAAGCTATCATACAAGTCGCACCCCTTCTTCGAAGCCCTCAAGAAGGGATAGGAGTTCATAAGGGATGACAAGTGTAAAGAATCCTTGGTGGCCCTTAAAGACTACCTGTCCACACCGCCATTACTATCTAAGCCTAAAGACAAAGAGCCCATGCTATTATATCTAGCTTCCTCCGATCACGCTGTTAATGGTGTTATCATAAGAGAAGAAGCTACCATCCAGTACCCTATGTACTACATTAGCAAGTCAGTTCTGGATGCCGAGACACAGTACAATCACATGGAGAAAGTAGCCTTAGCCTTGGTTGTAGCCGCCCAAAAACTAAGGCCTTACTTTCAAGCGCATCCAATCGTGCTAGTAACCTCAACCCCTATCAAAGTCGTTCTGCACAAGCCCGAAGTGTCAGGAAGGCTAGCCAAGTAGGCCATAGAGCTGGGGGAGTACGACCTAATCTTTAGACCAACCATCGCTAGAAAAACCTAGGCACTAGCAGATTTAGTAACAGAATTCACACCCACTATGGATTCGTTGGTGAAGGAGGAGGTACAAACTCTCGAAGCCATAAGATCAGATGGAGAATGGGCATTGCAAGTAGATGGTTCTAGCAACACTAGGGGAACATGCCTTGGAATCGTATTGACCTCACCCCGCAGCGAGAAAGCATCCTTAGAAGTCTGATGCGAATTCAAAGCTACAAACAACAAAACTGAGTACGAGGCCTTTATAGCTGGGCTAACATTAGCAAAGGAGTTATGAGCTCAAAAGATCGCAGTCCATAACGACTCTCAATTAATCATCAACCTGATCCAAGGCGACTATCAAGCCATAGACGCAACCATGGCCAAATACCTCACGATGGCCAAAGAACTCATAGCAGATTTTGAAGAGTGCAGACTGCACCGAATCCCACGAGAGGAAAACTACCAAGCTGACGCATTGGCTAACCTTGGAACTGCATTGCAAACCAATGAGAGTCTCGATATTCCCTTGCTAATGTTACAATGGCTCGTCATTGCTAAAGAAGTTCTCACTGCAAAAGTGGAAGCAGACAATGGCATGACCCAAGGGTCAACTGAGCCAGCAAACGACTGTAGAACATTGATAATAGGATATCTCAAGAATCGGACCCTATCGAAACTCAAAGTCGAATGCGTCAAAATCAAACGGAAAGCTACAAGATATTGCCTAGTTGGTGAAAACCTCTATCGACGATCCTTCGGGGGACCATTGCTAAGATATCTTGGGTGGCCCGAAGAGAGGCTCGCTTTAGAGTAACTCCACGAAGGCACTTGCGGATCACACTCGGGAGGCAGGAGTCTTTCCCTAAGAACACAGAGAGCAGGATACTATTGGCCAACACTAGCCAACGATGCAAAACTTTATGCACGTAATTGCAAGCAATGCCAGATACATGTTCAAGTGTCTAAGTTCCATCCCGATAATTTGAAGCCAATAGGTGCATCATGGCCTTTCACGAAGTTGGGCATGTATATAGTTGGAAAATTCACTATGGCGCCTTCACAAAAGATTTTTATGCTCGTCATGAGGAATTACTTCACCAAGTGGGTTGAAGCAGAAGCACTAAGCCAAATCACTGACTTACAAATACAAAATTTCCTTTGGAAGAGAATCATTTGCTGGTTTGGAGTGCCCCACGAGATTGTCACGGACAACAAGCTCCAATTCACAAGCAATGATTTCAAGGAGTACTGTGAGACGTGGGAGATTAAACTCAGCTTCGCCACACCCCATCATCCACAGTCAAATGGCCAAGCAGAATCAACTAATAAGACAATCGTCAACATGCTGAAGAAAAAGTTGAGTGCAAAATAAGGATTGTGGATCGATGAACTCCCTGGTATACTATGGACATACCAAACGACCACCAAATCTGCCACCGACAAAATCCCCTATTCAATGGTCTACGGCATAGAGGCAGTTATTCCTACAGAGATATGCGTAAAAACAGCCATAACTCTTTGTCATGACGAGGAAACTAACAGCGACTTGATGGCCTTAGACCTGAACCTAATTGAAGAAAATAGAGATGTCGTGATGGTGCGCAGTTGGTGCTACCAACAAGAAGTAGCTAGAAGCTACAATAGAAAGGTCAGAACGCGAACTTTCCAGCAAGGAGAATAGGTCATGAGAAGAGTGTTTGACAACACCAAGGAAAAAGCAGCTGAAAAGCTAGCCCCAACCTGGGAAAGACCTTACAAGATCATAGAGGTACGAAATGCTGGAGCTTACAAGACATGCATGAGAGAGAGCAACCAAACAGCTGGAATGCCCTCCAACTCAAAAAATACCACTTTTAGGTAAAAAGCCTTGTCACTAGTCTTGGCATTCTTTCTCAGCCATGAGATGGCCCTTGTTTTTCTAAAAATTCAATTATGTAATAAAAACTCCGACTATTCTTTGATAAAAGAAACTGCGGGATGTGAAATACATTTTTAATAGAAAAGAGAAACGATTTCCTTTGGAGAAAAAAGATATACACTATCTTTAGAAAACTCTTTAGGAACTCACTAAGGCCTTGTGCCCACTAAGGCCCTGTGCCACTAAGGCTTTATGCCCACTAAGGCCTTGTACCCACTAGTTTTTCGTGCCCACCAAGGCTGTAAGCCCACCAAAAAAATTCATACAATGCGAACTAGCTCCTAACTATGGCCCATCTAATGTGGACGGGCTCCTAAAAGCCATGGTAAAATGCAGACAGACTCCTAATGGTGGTAGATGCAATGCATCAAAGCTATGAGATAACAAAGTTGATGGAACATGTGCAGAAAAACTTAAAACCGGCCGGTCACAATAAAGCTAGAAAAAACTTAGACACAAAGTGTCAAAAAGGCTACATGCCCAAGGACTAAATGTCCAAACAAGCAGGTGTGCTCAGAGGCCTCATGCCCACCGAGTTCACGAAACTCACCAAAATCTAGTACCACTGATCACGGATGCTAGCCTAGGGACCATGAGTCCAAATAAGGCAGGTGTGCCCAGAGGACTTATGCCCACCAAGCTCACGATAGCTCATTTTTAACTAACACTTATGATTGCCTAGATGTTTTTGTTGCACAAAACAAGGTAAAAAGTTTGTGCACTCAAAAAGCAGAAAAAGACTTATCATGTCAACAAAAAGTAAAGAGTTGTAAGCCACAAGGCCATGGCTTCAAAAAAAAAGCAAAAAGGGTTCTTGAAACTCCTCATTCCACCCTCGACTCCGGGATCTCACCAGAGGGACCAGCTCGAGTTGTCCTATCACAAAACAAGGACATCAGGGTTACATAGTAGTTAGGAGGAGCCATTCCAACCTCCTTAGCCCTCTGAGAAGTCTCTTGTTGGTAGGTGGCCTCAATCCTCTCCAGGTCCCACCTCAGATGGTGACCTAGGAGAAGGTCTCTGGCCATCTCCCTGCGAGCGATGGCGTAAGCACTCTCATAAGATGAGTCCGCCTACCATTCCGGAGACGAAATCTGCTGATAATGCTCAGAAACCTCATTTTGCTTTGCAGCCAGAAGCTTCTCTGCATATTCAGCCCTAAGTTTGGCATCTCTAAGGCTCCTGATCGCATTCGCAGCCTTCCTACGCTCCTTGGCCAACTCCTGCTCCAAGGCCCTTAGCTTGGGATATGGTTAAAAAACCTGAAGAGGATTCCTAGCGCTCTGCCCCTCCTGAACAAAGATAGCCGCCGCTAGCTGCCAAGAAGACAAATCAAAAACAAAACTCCTGATCACTAAGGCTAAAAGAAGGACAAAAGTGAGAAAAACCCGCATGATGTCATAGTAGAGGTCCCGAGAAGAGCGGCATCGTTCCTCTATCATGCCCGAGAGATCGTACGAACACAACTTCTCCTGGAGCATGTCCCCTTTCGATAGGCCAGCTCTAGGGTTGACCCTAGGTCTTTTGGGAGTTGGAAGCGGAAAAGTCTTTGCCTCTCTCGAAGCACCAGAGCCAGAAGATTGAGGATCATCAGTGTCAGGGGACGCAAATCCCTGAAGTTTAGCCCTAGCCGCAAGGGCTTTGGCTAGAGCAAAAGACGACGAGGCCCTAGATGAAGTTGTTCTGTCCATAACTGCTACTCAAGAAAATTGCAATATCTAGAAATCAGCGATTGGTGATCCAACACTAAACGGTATAGTAATCGGAAGACGAAAACTTACCGGAATTAGAAAATCGCTGGTAGCGTGAATGAAGCGGTGAAGAAGAGAGATATGTGATGTGACAAGAGCAATGACATAAAATGACCAAGACTCTTCGCTTTCCCACCTATTTAACCATATTGGTAATAGGCCGAAGAAGCCCAGATTACGCCATGAAGTTCAAGCCCAAGAATTCATCTGAAAAATGCGGCCCGCTAGCACTAATGAGACTCACCAAGGATGAAGCGATAGCAGCAAGAACTGGCGACGCCAACAAGAGTCATGGCTGAAGTTACGCTCTTACTTTTTATTTTTACAAAGTTCATCCTCAACTAAGGTATGAACCAAAATCTCTTAAGAAATGATCTACTCTTCAAATTCCAAACGTGGAAAATGAAGAGTGGAGGGAAACTGTTGGGGGTAATTTTATTCTCTTAGCGTCTGGCCATAGCTAGACCAATGAGACATAAATAAACTCCCTAGTTGAATGTGTAAACCAAGGTCATAGCTGAGGACACACCGCCAAAGCCGAGGTCATAGCCGAGGTAGGGCGGATATCCCTCTTAGCCAATTTAAATCTTAAGAGATAAAGACAAATACCTTAATGAATTATAGAAATATTCCTTATTGTATAGATAAACTCGAATATAGAAGTTATCCATAAATAAATATGGAAATACTCTTATTCGAAGACTATAAATACAAACAGAAGAACCCTAGTTCAAGATCCGAGACCTTTGATACAAACACATACATACTTGTAATTGATCTCTTATTTAAAGAATCGCTTTACATCTATTCGACTCATCTCTCAAAAACCTTCGATCTCTCTTGTTCTTGTTCTTTTCCATCGAAGTATCACTAAACCCCCCCCCCCCCCNGTGAAAAATAGAAAATACATATCAATAATTAAATCCTACTGTTTAGATTAATTAACATTATTTATTACATCATAAATATTTCTATGATGTTTTTTATAACTATTTCCACAATCTAATTTTGTTTAGATTCTATAAGTATCAAGTCAAAGTATTAGGAGTACAATGATGATTATTATTATATTACAAAGAGATAGTAGAAGATCGAAATAGTAGAAGAGTCTTTTAAGTTTGGTCTATTGGCAAACGAAAATGGCAAAGCAAATTTTACATGTATTCATTTAATTATCTAAAACTCTAATAGAAATAATAATAATAATAATAATAATAATAATAATAATAATAATAATAATAATAATAATAATAATAATAATAATAATAATATTATAATTTGAAAATAATGATACAATATTAATACATAAAAAATATTTGTATCACTATTTCTATAGAATTTTCTACAATTAAATGCATACATTCAAAAAATAACTTTATGTAATATGTTTATATGTTTCTTTGCATTTCCATGTATGTGCAGATCCATTAGTTTATTAATTCTGTGAAAACTATTATAAAAATTTATACTAAGAAATTTATTAAATCGATGATTAGATTTTATATCTAATCATCTTAATTATATGTGTTAGAAGAAAATTAGAAAGTTATTTTTTTATTATTGATTTTGTGCTGATAATATAAAAAAATTAAATTAGATAAATTACTTAAGCTACAAATTCAATTTTATATATATATATACATGTAGCCAAAACCTTCAAATCTTTCTCTTATGTGAATATTTCAAAATCTTACTATGTCTTTTTAAATGGTTTTGTTGCATGAAATTTTGTTGTGGATCATAACAGTTGTCGAAGAATGTGGGAGAGAGTATACCAAAGGAAGAACTATACATTTATGTCTACAAAAATAAACAGTAGCAAGGTTAAACAAAAAAAAAATTCGCTGCTTTTCCTTTTAATATTATAGTTAACATGTTCCTATTGAAAGTTGAATTAATCAAATATGTAATTGTTGTCTTTCATAGACATAGTGTATTGCGTAAGACGAGACAAAGTATGTATGTCAAAGAAAGCTTGTCTTAAAGCATATACCTGACTACCCTCTTTTATCCTGGTAACTACATTTTTTCTAATTTGTAATCTTTGGTAATGCTTCAATAACCGTCAACGACTCATAAATCATTTGACTCCATCTATAGATGTTTAAGCTCTATGAAGTTGTGCCTGCTATTTCAACCAAGGTGGGAAAGATATTGCTAAAATCATCGCTATCAAAAGGGATTATTCTATCTTGGTTATATGAATCTTGAAATTCTAGTTACTGGTAAAGAACCAGTGACTTATTGTCGATGCTCACAGAGGTGTGCTGCTAGATTTTGTATGACCGTAAACCAAAAATTTAATTATGTTTTGGGATTTAGAATTGTTAAACGAACAGTTATCACCCAATAAAAGTTATTTGAAAAATTTTTAAACATAAAATATTGACTATATAGTATTATATTTAGAATATGGATTTAATAAGACTGTTTAAATTTATTAGTTTTTTCAACAAGAGAGATTATTCTGTATTTACGTAAATACGTAGTATGATAGCTGATATTATTTTTGAAATAATTGTAATTGTTATAAATTTTGTATCACAAATTTCCCAAACATATGAACATCTAAGAGTGGGCAAAAATACTCAGAACCAAAGAATCAAACCGAACATACAAATGCTAAGTATCTAAACGGATCCTAATCTCATAGAAACCGAAGAACCGAAATTGAACCGAGAACTTAACGAGGACCTAAAATATTTAACAAGAAAATTATAAATTGATAATATATGATGTACTTATATCCAAAATAACAAAATTATCCGAATGTTTAACTATTTTAGTTCTATTTATAAAAATTAAGTACTTTTTACACAATTAAATATAGAAATATCAATAAATTTAATCAATTTAATTTTTATTTTCGGATAACTCGGAGAAGTACATGATTCTAAATTATAGTCCAATTTTATAATGGTTCCTAAATTTAGGAAAAAAATCAAACTAGAACCGGAAGAACCCAATCAGAACTTAACCAAATTTTTTAAATACTCGAACGGTTCATAAACCTAATTGCCCTAAGATCCGAAGAAAAGAACCGAAATTAAACCAAATACCCGAACGTCCATCCCTATGAACATCTTTAAGATTATAAGTAAGATGATTTCAACAAATTTTGATGCGCGTAAATTCTACTATCAAATAATATTATTTGTCCTAAAATTTTCATGCTCGCACCGGATGGAGGCTCGTTACCTAATACTAATTACAAGAGAATATAATAAAATGGCTATCAAAAAACCAAAGCTAAACTCGAGTGTTTTGAAAATATGGTTTTTTGGATTATCTCATCAAATTTCACGTATGAAATTATATTAAAAATTGATATTAATAGATTATATTGGTTATTTTTATTTTCTAAACTATTTTAAGAAATATTCATATTCATCACTTCATTTTATCATTTTATTATTATTGTTAAAAATTAAATCTTTTAATTTTGTAATTTATAAAATAATAGATAATATTAACTATAAAAATTCAATAATATATTGATTAGCAATTGATAAAGGTAATTCGTTTACTATCTCATTGGTTTCAAAACATTGCTATCTCACAAATAATAAGTGCGGAAAGCATCTAACTAATTAAAAGGAGTTATCTTTGTCTCCTGAAGCATGTCACGTAAGCTCTTCCCTATGCGTCTACGAGCTGCCATGTCAGCAGCGTACAACTCTTGTTTGCTCAATGTTACACCTTCTAATTCTGCAACTATTTCAAAATAGGTCATTATAGGACCCACATCCTATGATGATATCCTTAAGAAAGAGAAGAAATGGACGAGGGTTGTTGGATGATGACAAAGAATGATTTCATGCAATGGACGAAGCAAACCATTGGGCCACACGATACCAACTACGCAACTTCTTTGTGCTCATCCTAATATACTGCGAAGTTGTAGAGCCAGAGAAACTATGGGAACACTGCTGGAAAATGTTATCTAAAGACATTCTACATAGGAAACGCAAGACTTTTGGGTTTGAACAACTTGAGTTGGCTGAAGAGGATTTGCGAGAATATACTTTGATAGAAATGGAAAAAATGTTGCACTTACATGACAAGTCGCTAGCGGACTTCACAAAAATGCCTACACCAAGACCGAACATCTTGAAAGACCTTAAGAACAGTTTGTGGACAAAAGACTACAGTTCAACACTGCAGAAGAGAAGAAAAAACCCACGACACGTTATTCAGCACCCTTAACACAGAGAAGAGAACTGCATATGAAGTTGTCATAGACTCGGTCAACAACAAGCGCGGAAAGCTCTTCTTCCTCTATGGCCTAGGCAGAACTGGAAAAACATATGTCTACTGCATGTTAATCTCAAAGTTACGATCAATAGACATAGTTGTTCTTCCTGTAGCTTCCTCAGGAATTGCAGCCTTAGTCTTGCCAGGAGGTCGCACAGCCCATTCCAAGTTTAAAATCCCACTGAAACTCACAGAAGTTTCTATGTACGAAAAAGCTTCTATCTCTGAAACTAAACAACATTTACAAATTATAAAAGGGAGAACCTCGAACTTGGAAAACATAATCCTTACAACATACTTAAAGAGAAGAAGATATGCACCCAACAAGGATCCTCCGTTACAAGAAGTTGTTTTCTTGCGCAATTTAGCAATCACATGGTTTAGTATTTTCCAACATTTTCATAAGATTTTATTGGGAACTATTTAAACTACAGAAACATTTTAGTCTTTGCCCTTATAATTATGCACAACTTTACATAATTCTTAACTTTATAAAGTCCTACTGCATTTATATTCGAGAACAAAACCTTACAATTATACATTATAAAATACAACGAGAAATAAATGCGAAAATCAAAAACAACAAACACATACCAACCTAAATAATCAACACAGACCAAAATCAACAACACAAACCCGCGTGTAGCGCGGGCATAATCCTAGTCAACATAAAAAGATATACAGAGTTGACGATAACCAAAGTTACATTGAAGATCCACAAAGTGAAAATAAATCGTTGCAAATATTTTCCGCATAAAAAATATATGCAGAATACCCTAGCCGTCAGAGACAGAGTGTAAAAAAAATTGGCCGTCGTGTTTTGGTCTCTCTAGTGATCGGATCTCTGTAACGATAATGTAAAAGGGCTATTTTCTTTCGTGTTTTATTTTTTTTTATTTAAAGATGGAGGCATTATGGGCGATTTCTCTTAGGCCTTTGTTCTCTAGCCAGTTTTGGTTTGTTCCGAATTGGAAGTTCAACAGTCTTTGTCGGATCAGAAGGTCAACAATCTGATATCAGATCGGAAAATCGAAGGTGTATCTTTTCAGTGGAGACACAAAAATGCCTCTATCAGTGCAATGCTCTTTTGATTAAATTTTTTGTTGGTTCAAGATCTGATTATGTTAGTTGTTTCAAGATATGCTCCCAACTCCAAATATTATTCAAGAGGTGAAGATGATTAGCATATGACGATATTTGGTTTATCCTATTTTTATCCTAATATGTTTAAATTAAGATTAGTTGTATATTCATCTTTCTTTAGAAATTGATCCATTACCATCACCCCTATTGATGTGCCCGAAATTGTTTTGTTTTTTTGTATCAGTTAATATTTATACGTTAATATTTATATAATAAATGGTATTGTGGAATGATTATTTGGAATGACATTGGAATAATATATATATATATATATATATATATATATTTAGCAACCGTAACTTTAATAACCAATGTCATGCTGTTTATTTCAATTGGTCCGGTTATTTCCAAACCGGTAAGGAATCAAGTTTTAGAGCAATTATGCCAATTATAAAAAAAAAGAAAACGGAATATTTCGTTTTCTGGGAGATTCGAACCACCATATCTCTCTCTCGTCGGACCATCGCAGGAAGAAGTTTGAACACTGAGTTGACTTTTTAGTTTATTGACTCAACTCACTCACTACGAAGATCAATGGAGATAGAAAAAGTATCCTGTGTGAATGAAGAAGGTAAACAATCCATAAATGTTCCTGCTTCTTCTGTTGCCATTGCTTATGAGTTGTGTTTTTTTCTTTCCCACAGATAAAGAATCATCGAGAGAGGAGGAGAATGGTATTATGAATCCTAAGATCAGTAGGTACTGGATTCAACGTTACGATCTATTCTCGAGATATGACCAAGGCATCAAAATGGATGAAGAAGGATGGTACTCTGTTACTCCCGAAGAAATCGCAATCAAACAAGCAGAGAGATGTCGTGGGAAGGTTGTCATTGATTGCTTCCTAGGTGTTGGTGGTAACGCTATTCAATTTGCTAAAGTGTAAGCTCTCCCAAAAGGAGAAGTAATCAAATGTTACTAATAAGGGTTGTGAGATGTATTCTAAAAACTATTTTCTTTAAAAAAAAAAATAGATGTTCTTGGGTAATTGGTATCGACATTGATCCAGTGAAGGTAGAATTAGCAACTAACAATGCAATGGTTTATGGAGTTGCTAATCGTGTGGATTTTGTACTTGGTGATTTTTTCAAGTTAGCTCCATCTCTCAAAGTAATCAATCTTCTTTGATCTCTCTCTCTCACCTATCTCTCTCTATTAGTTTGGTTCTTTTTGCTAATCAACTATATTCAAGTCAATTTTTTGTCTTGCAGGGAGATGTATTGTTTCTTTCGCCACCATGGGGAGGACCATCGTATAGGCAAGCCGAGAGTTTCAAGATGGATATGTTCCAACCGGTAGACGGGTAAACATTAGATCAATCTAACATTTGTGTCCAGTAAGCTAAAATTGGTGCTTAATTCATACGGAGTTATATATATCTTTTTTTGTCGTAGGTACTCATTGTTTAAGATTGCCAGATCCATAACTCCTAATATCATAATGTTTGTACCAAAAAATGTTGACTTAGCTCAACTAGAAGAACTCGCTCGGCTCTCGTCGCCTCCTCTAACTCTTGAGGTACTTTCTTGATTTACAGTGGAGAAGAAGAATAGGAGAGCAAATTTTATTGGTGACAATAATACAATACGTTGTGATTTCAGATAGAAGAAAACTTAATTGGAGGCAAACTTATAGCCATGACTGCTTATTTCAGTTGCAATGAGGTTTAGTTGAGAAAACTGAAACCAATGCCCCCAACAGGGCAACCAAGGAAATAACTCTTGTCACTCATTATCTGGTTGTCCTAACAATTTTATAGTTTCTTCATGAGACTTTTTTTTTTGTGGGTTATTTTGAGTAATTTTTGGATTCTACTTCCAAGGACTTTAAATTGCATTCTATCTTTATCTTAAACTAATTTATTCGTCAATGGAATAATCAGATTATTCAATTTTCAAATTTTGGTAGTCTTATTCTATTTAGCGTCAGCGAAACCTGTACAAAAAAAACAACAAATGCGTACTATTAATTTGTATCTTATATTTAAGAAAATACACAAAATAAGATCTTTTATTTAAAAACAATTTGGGCTCAACAAATGAGTGGTTGGTTACTTGGGGAATTAATTATTAGTAGAAAACACATTTTCACCAACTTTTTTTTTTTCTTTTGTCGTCGATAAACCCCTAATTAAAAAAGATATTCCTGAAAAAAATCGCAATTCAACTTCAAGGCTGAGATATATCTTTAGTTGAAAATTGGAAATCGAAAAGGAAACAAATGATTTGAGTTATCCCAAACTTGATTTCCGATCGAAAAGCATTGAAATTCTCTCAAAATTCAACGACCCATTTCTCCATCTTCGTTGATCTCATCTGGGTTGGTGAAAATTCTTGAGTTTTTTTATTTGGGGGAATGAGGAATCGGCATAGCAATGGAAACCTCCAGGAGTTGGAAGCAACGGAGGAGAACGGCTTCGGAGATGGCGTTGTTTTGGGCCTCGATGGTGGCGCCACCTCAACGGTGTGCGTCTGCGTCCCATTTTCTCCGTACGTCGATCGTTATACGGAGCCTCTTCCGATCCTCGGTCGAGCCGTCGCCGGTTGCACCAATTGCAACAGTGTAGGAGGTTACATTTCATCTTTAAGTCTCCCCAATTTCAAACGTTGGAAGACTTTCTTCCTTTTATTCAAGTCTTCGGTCGATTTTGATTCTTTAGACATCTATGAATGATTGTTTAGCTTTCTTTATCTTCAATTTAACCAAGTTCTGGTGCAATGTGGCTTTCGCTTAGCTCATTCTTCTTCTTGATTAATCCTGTAACTGGAATTGGGGTACAACCTAGATGAACACGAGTAATCTTTTGGCTTTTGCAGTGTGGATCTATAGTTTCTCTATTGCGTGTGTTGTTGGTTATGGCTTCAGCAGTATATTTGGCTACAGTTGTGTCATCACTTGGTTTCTAGCCTTTTAAGTCAACTCTCATTGTACATCCTGTATGCAGAGATTGCAGCGAGGGATTCCCTAGAACATGTTATTACCGAGGCACTTGTGCAATCGGGTTCAGATAAATCAGATGTTCGCGGTGTATGCTTAGGTGTTTCAGGTGTAAATCATCCCTCAGACCAGGAAAAGATAGAAAATTGGATAAGGTGGTTGTCATGTCAAGTGTAAATCATGGCTAGAGGATTTTCATGCGTGAATCTTCTGGATCTTACTCTCTTCTCATTACATTTTTCAGGGACATGTTCCCAAGTCATGTTAAGGTATATGTTCAGAATGATGCCATAGTGGCTTTAGCTAGTGGAACCATGGGGAAGCTCCATGGCTGTGTTTTAATCGCTGGTACAGGATGTATAGCCTATGGCTTTGGTGAAGATGGCAGGGAAGCTAGGGCATCTGGTGCTGGACCAATCTTAGGTGATTGGGGAAGGTACTTTCTTTCCAATTATTTGATTTATGTAAATTTTTTGACTCTACAAACAACGAGAAAAAATTGCATCACAGTGTCTCTGCTTTCATATCCTCCTATCAAGTCATTTTTTAATTTTACTGCTTATAAAGTTTCAGATGCCCGAGTCAAAGTTGTGATTGCAGCTATTGGCTTTGTCATCACATATATGTTGGAAATTCACTGACACTGTTTGCAAATTCTTTAACCGAGAGTTATGTTAATTATTATGTGATTATTTGCAGTGGCTACGGAATTGCTGCACAAGCCTTAACGGCGGTGATTAGAGCTCACGATGGTCGTGGCCCACAGACGATGCTTACAAGTACCATCCTAAAAGCACTTGGACTTTCTTCTCCAGACGAACTCATCGGGTACCTTCTTTTCCAAACTAACAACTCGATCACAAAACATGTAGCTTTCTGTTGTTTCTTGGTAGCCATTAACTGCATTCAGAACTCTTCAGACATGAAGAGAGGTACCTCATTTTCTTTAATACCTTAGGAAGAAAACTACAACACTACATCAAAATGTTAGTCTAATGTTACTCAATGTAGGTGGACTTATGCTGATCCATCGTGGGCACGTATTGCTGCTCTTGTTCCTCAAGTAGTATCTTGTGCAGAGGCTGGTGATGAAATCTCAGATAAGATCTTGGTTCATGCATCTGAGGATTTAGCTTTAAGTGTGAAAGCTGTTGTACAGAGACTTGGTTTATGCGGCGAAGGTGATTTCACAATATCCAACACGCTCTATTCTTTTCATCTTTTGTCGACACCCAGTTCCTTAGTAGTGTCAAATTTTTCTCGGTGCAGATGGGACAGCTTCTTTCCCGGTTGTAATGGTGGGCGGTATCCTAAACGCTAATCAGAAATGGGACATTGGAAAAGAAGTCTCAAAGCGCATCAACCGTTTATTTCCCGGTGCTCAAACTATCATACCAAAGGTTAAGCATTCTACTATTCTCATTCATTACTGTTCTCTCTTTTCCTTCCTGATGACTGGATAACATATGTACTGATTGTATCATCAGGCCGAGCCAGCTGTTGGAGCAGCATTGTTGGCCATAAACTTCTTAACAAGTGAACAAGAGAGAATCCATGGGTCACACATAGCTTTGTAATCAAAATCAATGTTTCTTGAATCTGTAAGCATGGCATAGTAATATATTTTTCTCTTGCTGTGGTACATTTGTACAGTAGTACAGAAAAATATCAGAGCAAAAGTCCGATTCTTGCTATTGATAATACCTTCAGTTTCTACACATACTTAGTTACCTACTCAACTAGAATAGATACGAAGAAGATTGACATAGTATGTAGATTTGGATGGCATAAACTTATGTGAAAGACATTGTTTGATCAGACTGATAGTCTCTTTGATTCTCCTCTTAATTCTATCCGGACAAGCTTCAAGATCTCAATAATCTGCGATAGATGAAGACTGAAAAGTTTGATGAAAATGTGTACTAAACATTGTAAGCTTCACATAATATTATGAGAGTGAGAGAGAGAGAGAGAGAGATTTGCATACCCGAGGGTAATGTTTTTAGAATAGGTGAGTAATGATCAAGAGCAAGTTTCAGACAGAGGGATGCAGACAATCGCATATAAGCAAGGGAAGGAGAAGTCCCTTGGAGGTGAAACAGTTAAGCATATGAATAATCCAAGAAGTCAATACAGAACAAGTTAGTGACAACACTACACTGTCACAAAATTGACATCAAGGTTGTGTTTCTCTTTTGGGGTTTTACCGGGAGAAATACAAGTAAGAAAAAAAAGACGATATCAAGAGAAACAATAGATTTCTTCTTTGTTTTTCGTTTTTTTTTTGTTTTGCTCAAGATTTTCTGGGTTTTTTTTGTAGCCTAATATTTGTACACTTTTTCTGAATGCTGCAACGTAGAATCACTTGTGCTAGTGTTTATTTTTGTAGGTTTGTAAACATCTTTACATAGTTTTACAAAATATTTAAGTAAATGATTAAGTTTTGGTTTGATCATCACACAAATTTAGACAAAGCTAGACTTAAAGAAGCTCTCAAAGATTCTTCAGAAAGAAATAGGTGTAGACCCAAAAGTAGGTATGACCACGGTTACGGTTACTACGGTTAAAGTTGATTAACCACCGATTACGGTTAGAAAAAATGTTTAACTTTAACCTTAACCATTTAATATACGGTTAAAACGTTTACGGTTAAATACGGTTACGGTTAGGTACGGTTACAGTTATCTGATAATTAAGATACGATTAATAATTTTAATTATTATTTTATTTAAAAAATTGTTTTAATAAGATAAATAAAATTAGCTCACTTAATAATAATAATTATATTAAAAAATATTTTTAAAATTTAAATGTTAAATCCAAAGAAAAAATTTATTGTATTTTTCTACACTAAAAAAAGTTGGAGTTCTTATTAAGATTTGCTGGTTTGCTTTTGGTTAAATCCAACCAAAACGATCAGAATCATATTTTTTATAGTTTTGATGATAAAATGTGATTTATATTATATTTTTCATAGTTTTGATGGATTTGGATGGAATAGAGGAAATCTACGTCAAATACATTATGAAGATAGAAGTAAAAGCAATTTACTTTGAATTTTTTTTTACTTTCTTAAATGAATAAATTTGAATTTTGATTGCCTTTTATAAGATGAATAAATATATGGTGTATATTCTAATGCTAATAAAAGTGATAACCGAACTATGAACTATGAAAATAATGATACCGATCAATTTTTATCGATGCATAAGGTTCATGCATATTGTTATTAATAGAGTTCACGTAAAATATGTGTGTATATATATATATATATAATTCTTTTTAAAAAACGGTTACAGTTACAATTTTACGGTTAATCTCATGGTTAACCGACGGTTTAAATACGGTTACGGTTAAAAATTACGTTTAACCATAACTAATATATTTTTACGGTTGACGGTTACGATTGTAACCAATTCATACGGTTACGGTCTGATTACGGTTTGAAAACGTAACGGTTACGGTCCGAAATACGGTTACAGTTAGGTTTTGGCCATGCCTACCCAAAAGTGTGATGCATCATTAAATAGCTTTGCATCATTAACATTAAGATCCTCTACATGGTCTACAACTCCAAAACTCTCCAAGACAAGCGCTAAAACCTTGTACTTCAACACTTTAAAGATTGTTCCTTTCGAGATAGAATAAGAAGACATACCGTGGACTAGATTTAAAGTTCATGGACAAAAGAATTTCACCCGTAGCAGTCACTCCAGCGATGGCAACATGCATGGTCGACCATTCTTGTTTCCCGACGTCTTCTAGAACCCATATACGTACCTATGTAAGCAACTCATCATACCTCAAAGAAGTCACCCCTAATTTAACCTTATAGTTTATCAATTGAGCACACCAAAGACTAAAGCATTTTTCGTCAGTAAAATTAATAAAGATGGAAGATCAATGCATACTAGAACATAAGACTTGTCATCAGTTCGTTGAGCTAAGTAGTAAATAACACCACTGATGCATTTCCCTTCATACCAAGGATCATGGGTCAACTTACACTGGATCATGTCAAAGCCGGCAGCTACTCCAAGAGATGACTTCTCATATGGATTATGAGGCGTCGAGTCTAAGTGCCAGTCATTAGAAACTCCAAGGATAACAAATAAGAGACGTGGACGAGCTGATGATCATGTTAGTAATAACTCTCTGAAATCTGGACAGGAAAGTATAGACCCAAACAGTTTAGACACGCTACGTAACCTCGCGATTGGCTTTGCAGGCAATCTTGAGAATACCTCGAGATAGAGATCAATCGGGATGTAACTCATGTGTATGTTAAAACTTTATATGAAACTCTAACTAGAAAAACCACTTCTATTTTATATCTTGACAAGTAAAGATTAAAAAAGGAAACAAAAATATATAACATATGATCCTCAGCTCAGTGATAATCTCTTTACCTACTACATATACCTAGCTAGTTACCTACCCAACAAGAAGAGAGACAGACATTAGTGGATTTGCACAACAGAAATGCCATTGAACTTGTGTGAAATTGTTACATCATACTAGTTCTGCTTTGAAAACTGACGGTCTCTTTGATTCTCCTCTTAATTCTCTCCGGACAAGCTTCAAGATCTCGATAATCTGCGACAAACGAAGATTGAAAAGTTTTAATGATAGTTTACTATACAATGCAAGCTTCATATAATACCGAGAGAGAGATAGAGAGAGGAGGAGAGATTTTACTTACACCAGGATAATGTTTTAGAATTGGTGAGTAATGATCAAGACCTAAATAAATTTTCTCAAGAAGGTCCAAGAAAGTTTCGATTTCATCACCAAGGAGATCAACCTATGATTCAAACAGCAGAGTGGAAGGATTATCATGCTAACGAATGCTCGAAGAAAGAAAACAAAAGGGCGAGTGTCGGTTTCATTAAAAGTGAAAAGGACCAAGCTTTCAGGAACACAAAGTATCAGGGTATCTATAATCAGCCGGAAGAGTTAAATCTTACTTGTTGAACACCAATCATGTAATTATCAAATGGGGCTAAATGAAGCTTCAATCTCATATGTATGAATTGTGAAGACTCACCTCAGTCTCAGCCTTATGGAGGTCACAAGTCTTCTTCTCCATTTGTTGCTTGTACATTGATTCTCTCGCCTTGAGTTCATCAACTTCATCTAAAAGATCACTTAGTTGGCTCTGCATACTTTCCAACCTACAAGTCAAACATATTCTCAAGTCTATCGAATCAAAATGTCGAGATAAGTGATTACCTCTGTGTCTAGCAATAACATTATGCGAACATCAGAGGTTGAGTGTACCTGGAATTTTTCTTTCTCATCTCTTCTGATACAAAGTACTCAAGAATGTCGAAACCTTGACACCACTTAGCAAGGCTCAGAGCCATCTGTAAAAGCTGATTCTTAAGTCTCTTTTGCTCTGCTTCTGATGATGATAATTTCCTATCAAATACCGCTTTCTCATTTTCGGTTATCTCCCTATTCTTTCTAACTAACTCAAGCTTATGTCTCAACTCGGATATCTCAACCTCACAACTTTCTGTTTTATCCAGAGCGCAAGCTGAAACAACTCTCAGTTCTTTCTTTTTATCCTGAATCTCTACAGCTTGCTGATCAATCTTAAATTGCAGACTGTTAATCTGTTTAAACACTACCTCAAGTTTCTCTTTCTCCGCATCCAAATCATTCTTAGCTATCTGAAGTAAATTTTCCTTCTCTTTAACAAGACGTTCCAGCCAATGAATCTCTTCTTTTAATCTTTCCTTCTCAACCATCTCGGATTTCAAAGCTTGTGCTTTTTCTGATACATTCATGTTCAACTCCCTCAGTTTCTTATCAGCTTCCTTCAGCGCTTCTTTGTATATCACCGTGCAACACTCTTCAGCCATGTAGTACTCAACACAAGAGTCTTCAAGACCAATCTTGCTTTCAGAGGGTTCTGTCAGGATATGATGTTCCAAATCCGTCTCTTCTTTTGTGCATTGAATCTGCTTCACAAACTCTCCCACGAAAACACCAAATACACCTTCATAGATTGAAGCTTCAATATGTGAATCCTCAACATCCAATTCAAGCTTCCGGATCAAGTTTCGATGATTTCTCTGAACCTGAGCAAGCTGTGATACCTGCTCGCCAGCCTCTAAAAGTGAATCTTTAAGTTGACGATTTTCTAGTAGGAGAGAGTCGAATTTGCTCTTGAAATCAGGATTGTGCTTTCCTCCAAACACCGACTTCTCATCTTGCAAAAGAACTTTATCCACCTTGGAAATGATATCCGGGATTTTCTTACGGAGCACATCAAAGTCCTTGTCCTTGTTCAAAGAAGAAAAAGAAGGGTGTTCCTCCAAATGAAAGCACCTTCGCTTAATGCTAAAATACTCTTCAGTCATCTCTTGTATAGTACAGTCATGCTCTCTTTTCAACTGGTTCATCTCGCTCTTAAAGTGTTTGATCAACTGTTCACGCGACAACGTTCTTAGATCCTCTAAATTCTCAGGCTTGGACATGACAGTCCCAGAAATTCTCGGCTGCAATTGACTGCCTCTTTTTATATGCGCAAACGAAGCCTCAAAGGCCCCATTTTCATGACCCCGAAGCAAACCAGAAATGTCTGTGGTCTTGTCAAGCAACAAACTTTTCTCAACACAAGATTCCACGTTAGGCTCATACTCATGTAAAGTTATGTTTTCTTGGGAACTCATATGATGATACAAGAGCAAAGATTCGTTTCCTCCGGAGAGTTGGATTTCTTTGTGAGCTATCGTCTCCATAGCCCTCAGACTCTGAGTTCATTTAACATGCCTCTAGTAACAGAATCACCAACGAATCTTGAAAAATTTACCGAGAAAGTAGAAGCAGTAATAAGAAAACGCCTTTTGCTACCACTTTTTAAAATAAAATCAAATTTGGAAACTAACTGAAAAATAAAAAAAGTGGAGAAAGCAGCTTACAGACGAGTTAATCCCGAAGAAGACAAGGATGCGTTCTCTTCTCTTCTAAAAGTAATATGATGTATTTTAGGGTTTTGTATAACTAATGAGGCACGCACGCAGTCAGAGAGGAAGAAGATGGACTCGACGACACCTACGAGAAATTTGCTTCGGGAAGCGAAGCGGGAGAGACAGTCGAGATTCGAGAACAAGGCTTTTGTCTTTAACAAAATCGGTTTGGTTTGGGGAAATTTTCCAAATTTGGTTCGGTTCAATCATTTTTACTTTGTATACTTAAGTCATTTTTACTTTATATTAAAGCAAGAAGTCAATAATTAAATTAAGAAAGGGAAAATTAATAATCCAAAGAGTGTCGGTATCTAAGAGTATCTAAATTAATATTAAAATAAAAAATATCCAAAAAAGTTAGAAACTCTAAGTAATTTTAGATAATTTTGAAACCGTATCCAAAAAAATTAGTCGTGTACAATTTTAGATACTCTTGTGTAATTTTAGATACTATGTGCGACCGCAAATTAAATTTTAGTTAAAAAATTATTTTAGATACTTAAGAGAATATCTGGCGTTGATGGTCTCACATCAGCGTCAGTCGGAGGAGACGACAGTTGGAGGAGACGAAAGGAGAAAGAGAAACGAGATGCTTTTTTAGCTTTGACCTTTGACATGCTTCAAAGGACTTTATTTCTTCCTTCCCACTATTTATAAACCCTATTTCTCCTTTGCTCAATTGCTTCAATCATATCTCGAACCAAACTCTGATCCATAACAATGTCTCACTCTGCTATTTCTCAGGTTACAAAAATCTCCCTTGTTTGTTTGATTTTTTGTTTAGGGATTTTGATCTTTGGTTAATCTTCTCTTTGTTTGTTTCCGGAGATCACGAGGGAATTTTTTTTTTGAAATTTAATGTTTCTCGAGGGTTTTAAGGTCTTTCATCTATTTACCAATTTTCTCGGGAAAACTAATCCAGAAAATTCGTCTCTATACAGGCTGCTGCTTCAGTTTCAATTGGAAATGAACCTTCTCTTAGAAGATCCGTCTTCAAGGTTTCAATTGTTGTTTATTTTGATTCATCTGAGTTTGATCATAAACCATTGCTCACTTGTGTTGTACCACTTCTCATTCTGCAGCCGAACAATAGCATAAGCTTTAACAGCAAGTCATGGGCGTATTCCTTAGCATTCAACCAGAAAACAACAAGCATAAGAGATGCAAAACGGCACACAAACACGATGGTGTGCATGTCGGTTCAACAAACAACTACTTCCAAGGTTTCTGTCTCTCCTTTAGAGTTGGAAGACCCAAACGAACCTCCATTGAACTTGTACAAGCCCAAGGATTCTTATACAGCTAAGATTGTCTCCGTGGAGCGAGTTGTGGGCCCAAATGCGCCAGGAGAGACTTGTCATATCGTTATCGATCATGACGGTAACCTTCCTTACTGGGAGGGACAAAGTTACGGTGTGATCCCTCCTGTAAGTCATGTTCTTTTGTTCTGTTACATGGTTTCGTTGTCATCAAATGTTTAACCATATATCTTAATCTTTTAGTCTAATGAAGTGAATCTTGTGTGTATAGGGTGAGAACCCAAAGAAACCCGGAGCACCACACAATGTGCGCCTTTACTCAATTGCATCAACGAGGTATGGAGACTCTTTTGACGGTAAGACAGCGAGTTTGTGTGTACGTAGAGCTGTTTATTACGATCCCGAAACTGGGAAAGAAGATCCTTCAAAGAACGGAATCTGCAGTAACTTCCTATGCGATTCAAAGCCCGGAGACAAGATTCAAATCACTGGTATGTAAACTAACCTACTAAAATCATATATGTATAGACCCCTAGCAATAAGAGTTTATCTTTGTACTTAATATACTTTACAAAACCAGGTCCATCGGGGAAAGTAATGCTATTACCAGAGAATGATCCAAACGCGACGCACATAATGATAGCTACGGGAACAGGAGTGGCTCCATTCAGAGGCTACCTACGTCGAATGTTCATGGAAAATGTTCCAAACTACCAATATGGTGGGTTAGCGTGGCTCTTCTTAGGAGTAGCCAACAAAGATAGCCTTCTGTACGATGACGAGTTTAGCAAGTACGTAAAGGAGCATCCGGAGAACTTTAGGTACGACAAGGCGTTGAGCAGAGAGGAGAAGAACAAGAAAGGTGGGAAAATGTATGTGCAGGACAAGATTGAAGAGTACAGTGATGAGATATTCAAGCTATTGGACAATGGAGCTCATATATACTTCTGTGGGCTAAAAGGAATGATGCCTGGGATTCAAGATACGCTTAAGAGAGTTGCAGAGGAGAGAGGTGAGAGCTGGGACTTGAAGCTTTCTCAGCTTAGGAAGAACAAACAATGGCACGTTGAAGTCTATTAAAGCTTTTATTCATATTTTCAAATATTTGATTTGGTTATGGTAATAGACTGCAATTGATGTGATGCGATTATGAAATCTGTAAGAGAGATTCTTTGGAGGAACAAATAATGAATGGATGAGTTATGTAATGACATGACGCATCATATATTTGTATAATCTTAAATCTTTCTTTCATGTGCTGCTTGCACTAATAAACTGGAACAAATGCTCATATAACCTTCCCCATCGAAAAAAATGCTCATTTGACCTACCTATTTTGTTTTTATTTAGTTTTAATTCAAAAATTGGTCGGTTACAACTTTGCCCTTAATAAAACAAGGTAATTACAAGATCCAACCAGTTAAAATTGGATCTTCCAACCATATTCATTTCTAAAACTGGGTCACCTAGTTAATTCAGCAATTAAAAGTTTTTTTTTTTCACTTTCTATTCTTCTTCGTTTTCTTTTCTCTAATTAAGTTCTTTCCCAAAACGAAATTTATAAAGAAGAACAGATTTGAAATTCAGATTGAGGTTCTTGACGACGATTCGGCTTCTTCTCGATGGCGGTCTCCTCCAAAGACGGCGACTGACTGTTCCACGATAAAATTCCTGGTGACATGCCATGTTCAGATTCAAAAAGAAGAAGAGAGGAAT
The DNA here is from genome assembly GCA_900406275.1 of Anastatica hierochuntica. Taxonomy (NCBI): domain Eukaryota; kingdom Viridiplantae; phylum Streptophyta; class Magnoliopsida; order Brassicales; family Brassicaceae; genus Anastatica; species Anastatica hierochuntica. The sequence continues at coordinate 24,295 of OVAN01002646.1, forward strand.
GGAGACGGAGTTGTGTCGTGGAAATTGAAGCAGTGTTGAAGCAGCTTGGAGATTAAAGAGCTCGTGGAATGGAGGAAGGTGAGGAAGAAATTCGTTAAGAGCAAGAGGAGTCTGTATCGATTTCTTTGGTTTCGTTGGCTTGTAGCTCATTGATTGTAGAGTGGACTAGTGGAATCGATGAGGCGGAGTACGGTGGAGGAGGATCTTTGGTCTGACTCTGGCAATTGTACGTAAATCTTTTTTTAAACGATTCTTTTTATGGGTTTTTGATTCTTTCAAGGTGTTTGTCCTCCATCTAAACAATTTTTGGGATCAAAGAGTAATTCGAAGTGTGAAGCTTGATTTCGTGAGCAAGCGTTAATGGCGGGTTACACAACAAATGATGATTATAATTACATTTTCAAGGGGGTTTTAATTGGTGATTCGGGTGTTGGAAAGTCTAATTTGCTTTTTCGTTTCACCAGGAACAAATTTAGTCTCGAGTAAAGGTTCACAATTAGAGTCGAGCTCGCCTTGTGTAGACTGGTGGCTTGATTGCAAACGTGGGTCGAAGTGAACACCAAGATGAGGCTCGATCATTGGCTAGACTCTCAATTAAAGAATTTTTTCCTTGGAAACATTGAAAAATAACATATTCGAAGAACAATAATCAATTTGTTTCTCTAAAATGTCAGTGCCACTTGTTGCTAGGAGCACTTTCGAAGTTTTCGTACCAAATCAAGCTGCTCCCAAGCTCATTACAAAATCAAAAAAACAAGTTTGTACAAATCAATGAGGTGAAACACTTACAACTGGAACTAGATTTATGCAAAATCATTGTCTTCTCTCTTTTCCACTTAATCATAGTGGCCTGGGACTAGTGTTATCTTAGTTGGTGATCTTGTGTAATTAAACTTACTTAATTCTCCTCATCTAGAATGTTTGATAGCTTCCCTGGATGATATGAACCATTTGTTGATATTTTTTTCGTGGCGCTGTCTACTTTGGAAAATATATAGTTTCTAGTCTTAGTGTGGTCCTGCAAGTCTGCTTCCTTTTTTTGATAATAATCAAACCAGTTGTTTTGTTGTTTGCAGAACTAGAGAGATGGCTTCTTCTTCATTGGGACAAAATTCTCATGAATCACGTATTTGTCAATGTTTGTAATATATTGTTTTTGGTTTGTGTTGTTGATGTTAGGTACCACTGATTTTTAGTTTATGAATGGAAACTTGTTTAGTTTTTGATATAATTTTCCGGTATAACTGATATTACTTGGTACAACTTTTTAGTACAACTGGTATTACTTGGTATAACTAAATTATTTCTTTAAAATAATTTGAAGCTAAAACATAAAGAATTTTAAAATAATTTAAAATAGAAAACTAAAATATATAATAAATATCAAAATGAATTTAGTGTATAATCATAAAAAAATTATCATTTTTAGGGATTCTAAAAAATAATAATAAAATATTGGAGATTTTACAAAATTATTATGATGCATGTTTAAAACATAATAAAACAATATATTTAATAGATGTACTAACAAAATTTGTATGTAGTTGTACTAAGTGCACATAAAACTAAATAAAAAACAATTTATTTAACATATGGTACCAACAAAAAAAACATTGCATCGAAAAATGAATAAATTATTAATTTAATTAACATGTGTGCTAACTAAAGTTTTACATAGTTGTACATAGTTGTACCAAGTGTACTGTGAAATAAATAAAAAAATTTTATTAAACACGTGGCGGCGACAAATGAATAAAATATCAATTTAATTATCACATGACGTCGACAAACTTTCAAATAGTTGTACCCAAGTTTCAAGTTGTACCGACGTGTACATAGTTGTATTTTGGCAGTTTTTATTTAAAATTAGTTATACCATATACTAAATTAATTATTTTTAGTTGTACTTAAGAAATTATGTATTTAAAATGCATTTTACATAATTTTCTATAATAATATATGTAAAAGTATGTTATTTGATTATTTTTCATAAGAATGGACTAAGATCCACAAACTAACTATAAAAGTATAAGGTACATGATGCAAGATAAGTTGTTGATGTAGCTAATATCCAAAAAATTGTTATACTAAATCAAATATTTTATCCAACGATAAGGATTTATTCTATATCCTATTTGAAATAGAAATTATTTTAAATTATGAATGAACATTTATTTTACATATAAATTTATTTAATTAACTGACTTTACAATTTTAAATTTGTTTTTGCTATTCTTTTCAAAAACAAATAATTAATACAAGATTTTACATATTTATTTATTTTAAACGTAATCGAACTTATAACTCAATGAACATATAAGATTTTAAATAATTAATTAATATTTGATTTACTGATTCCAAATTTATGTCTGATTTTCTTTTTAACATAATTAATTCATATTGTTTTATTAAATTAAATTATTACTTCAGAGTCTAATTTCTTCTTTTATAAAGGTCTAATGTCATCACCATTCACACTTTGCTCATTGAAAACTTTATACTAGTTATACTTAGTTGTAGAATAACAAAAAACAATACAAATTAGTTCTTATTTACCAATAAAAAATTCAATTTAATCTTCATAACCCATAGATTATCACTGTAAAGCTATATTAAGCTAAAACAATCAAGTTTAATGTGTATTATGTTCTTCGAACATTCAAAATTTTGTAAAAGTTTAAATTTTCCTAAATTCCGCAATTACCTCTCCAATTCCACTTCCATCACCACCATATTAGTTACAAACAATTCCTTTTTTTTTGGTGCAATCCAATTCTCATAATTCATAGATTATCTCTAGGACTGGGCAAATAACTCGAATCTAAAAACTCGAACCAGATCCGAGTCGAATAAGACGAAACCAAACCGAATCGAACTCGAAAAAATCTGAACGGTTCCTAAATTATAATGTTTCGGATACTCGAACCGAACCGAAATATAATCGGGATATATATAGGATAATATTTATGATTTTATAATAAAAATTAATATTTATATTATTTTATTCAACTTTTCTTGGGTAAATCGCTTTTTCTCGGGTAATTCGGGTTTTTCTGATTTTCGGTTCCAATTTGATTCCTTTCGAAATTCTAAAAACCGATCCGAACCGATCCGAACCGATCCGAAACTCCACCGGTTCCTATATAGGTGGATCTGAATTACACGAAACCGAAAGGAATCGAGTTGAACCCAACCTGAGGAACCGAATGCCCACTCTTAATTATCACGTTAATTTCATCCCCAACTAAGAATAAAAAATTTGATGTATACTTTTATTTTTGAGTTAATCAAAATTTGGTGAGAATCTATATTTTCTAGTCAAATCTTCAAATGATCCTTAATTGAAATTTCTATGTCAATGAATAAAGCTATAAAAATGCATGAATAACAAAAAAAGTCACATAAAATTAAAACTTGAACAAAGGATAATGAATGAAAAAAGGAGGATAATGATTCACGACAAAGAAAAATAAAAGATGGAAGAAAAAAAAGCTTCAAAGACGTAGAAGAGAAGTAGAGGAGAGAGAATGAGACCAACTTTTTTTTTTTTGTTTTTTCAATTATTTTTAATTTTGATTTATTATAATGTAAAATAATCAGTTTCATTAAGAGTATATTGGTCATAACATTATTATTATGAAAAAAAAGAGGTTAAGAGGATTAAGTTTATCCATGTAGAATTTTTTTTTGTTTTGGAGGTTATAGTAGCACTTCTCTCCTAATAAACTCAACCTAAGGTTTATCTTCTATTCGTAACCGCTATGACCCTAAGAAAGTAATTTTAAAATCTTGATCGGTTTAGCTGAAGTTGAACCGGTTCGCTTTCAGTGACTCACAATGGGGAAAATGCTAAAAAAAAAGGTTTCGGGCAGCGGGTAGAGGTGGGGCCCGTAGGAACTCGTGGACCCGCAGATGTTTGGTGAACTCTTGGACTAGTAATACTTCGGGCAGCAAATTCAGATCTGCCACGTTGCAATCTGAAACGCTTTTCTTCTTTTGCTCCACTTGTACGATAGATATTGCGTCCGCATCAGTTTTAACAGACCGTGCCGTTGTAACCCCTTCTTGAAGCCAAAGACGGCATGATGTCCGTGAATGGTGGAGAAGAACGCTCTGATGTGTTGAGGGAAGGGAAGAAACGACACTCTCTTGCTCTCTCTCTCTCTCTCTCGCTGTTTATTACATTTCTTCTCCTCCTCCTTCTCGGAGACTGAAGAAATCGACACAGGAAAAAGGAATTTGTTGGGTAATTTTCTTCTCTCTTTTTTAATTCCAACCTCATTTCGAAAGTGTAGATTTTGAGTGGTTAGTAGAAAAATTGGTTTGGTATTTAGGAATTTAATTGAGTTGTGAGAGTAATAGGTTTTTATCATCTATTTGTAATTGGATTTTGATTTGATTCGTGGAAGATGATAGAAATCATGTACTGTCTCTTACAGAGTTTCTGCTTTGGACAATTTAGGTTATGAGTTATGACTACTTCTTCAATCCATGAGCTTTCTGGTCTCTCTCTCTCTCTTAGTCTATTCCTTTGGTCTACTTCATGTGGTGCCTTAATTATTGTGATTATTATTGTCCAGATAACACTAAAAGTCATGAGAAGCAACAACCTATAGATTCTCAAATCCGACCTCCTCTAGCTACTACAAGCCTTGTCTACTCCGAAAATCTTCCTCACTCCATGGTTAAACAAACACCCTCTCATCTTTGATTCCATTTTATTTTGAACCTAATTCTATTATACATATGCTTGGACCTTCTACTTCATAAACTGCAGTTTCACTACTTCTTGGCACCATTACACTCAGCCTTTCTGCATTCCTCAAATCAATATCCAAGTAACAAATTTTTGTCGTTTTTTATTTTACATTCAAGGCACCGGAACACTACCCATATCCAGATCCTTACTACAGAAGCATCTTTGTCCCCCCTTGTGACACACAGGCGTATCCTTCACAACCTTATCCCGGGGTATGATGTCTTACGCTGTACATTTTTTGTGATCCGGATTAATGTAATAAACAGTTGGGGGTTTATGTTTACACGCTTATCACAAATCGTTTCAGGTACATCCACCACAGATAATAGGAATCCAGCAACAAGGTGTGCCTTTGCCATCTGATGCAGTTGAGGAACCTGTTTTTGTCAACGCAAAGCAATACCGCGGAATACTTAGACGCAGGCAATCTAGAGCAAAACTTGAGTCTCAGAATAAAGTTGTCAAGTCACGAAAGGTACAAAAACTTTCTTTCTTTTTTTTTTTAAGACAAAAAACCGCGTGCGTTTTCTGAAGATTCCTTACTTGATTTGGGAGAATCTGTCTGCAGCCATATTTGCATGAATCCCGGCACTTGCATGCCATAAGACGACCAAGGGGATGCGGCGGTCGGTTTCTCAATGCCAAGAAGGACGAGGTGCATCGCCAAGAGAGCCGCCATGAAGAAAACATGAACCTGAGCTCTGAAAAATCCACAATGGCTGCCTCTAGTGGTACATCTTGAGAACGTACTACAAGTAGTAGTAGCTTTGTAGAAATGTATAGGTTCTTGTGAGCAATTAGGGGTAAACCGTTAAGTGGGTTTTAGTCTTGTGAATATGAATAAAACCCACCGAGTAAGAAAGAAACAAATAAAAGATATGTCATCAAGTTCAAGTTAAGAAACAAACAGTGTCTACTGCTAATATTGTTTTGTTGTAAAAAATGTTGGTAATAAAACGAAACCACCAAAGTGACATCGTGAGTTTTAAACTTCTTTCTTTTAATTTAAAGAAATTGTATTCGTAATATTGTGATTATAATCCACCGCAACGGCCATAGAATTTGCAATATATATGTCAACTTGTTATGGTTTCATTATGGTGTCATAAGCAATGAAGACGAGCTTAATACTTTGTAGTTTTATTGGCCGCTCATGATCATCTCTATTTTATTCAACAAAACAAAACGGTGCTGATCAAACGCGTGCAGAAGAAACTTTTGAGGAGAATATTAGACTTTTTCACGACCTCCGTCAAATCGGACATTCCTCCTGAACTCTCACTGTGTATTTGTTGCACTCTCCTCTGATGATTCAAGGAAGAAAACTAAACGAATAGCACTGAACAATGTGGATAAAAATGTTGAAATTCGTAACGATTTATAAATATAATTACGAATTTAATTTTCATAACGATGAAAATATTTGACTATGAATCTAATCTACAGAGTATCAAATATATCTGAATATACGCAACGGAAAAGAATCTGGATTTAGATTGAGGTTCTAAGCACTCCAAGTATCGTGACTCTATCAGTATCACACGCGCACAAACCGGATCGAATCGGAGTGTTAACGTCGTTGAGATCAGATCTTAAAAATTAGACAAACGATTTTTGTCTCTTTCAGAGGGTTTTGTTAATTATATCTCATCACATTCTCGTCCAACATGATAATATATAGCAACACATGTCGACACATTCTTGTAATTAATAATACTTTATTTATATTATATATAAATTATCGACAACTCCAAATACACTTTGATCCAATTTGTTTAGGTATGTGACCCTATAGGATCGAATAATATTAGCAATTGACTTTCTATAGATTATGAGCGGTCTCTAGCAAAACATCATAACCCTAATGTTATACGATGTGTCAAACCTCGACACTACAACTTTAATTAGAGCAAAGTACAAATGATTTCAGGACATTCCCAACAATTTCCCACTTGTACTGGAATAATCAATTCCTATAATTCCTTTGTCCAAATATCTCGATCTGACCATAAGGCAAGAAACAATGTCATCCTTATATAGTCAAACCATGTTTACCAAACTCTGATTTATGCTGACTAAATAAACGATTGACATTCACCTCGTTTGAGCATAGACATGCATTTCTCAGTATCAAATCTTCGATAGACCCAAAGATATCTCTCCCGTTAAAAAGGTGGGACAAATCCCCTCTTGTTCCATCCATGTTCCCTAGACATTTCCGAGTACACCCAATCAATGTCTTTATAATCACCTTTTACGGCTGATGGTTGACAAAATCAAAGTGGACTAATTCATGTATAAGAAAGCATGATGAACTCAGGTCAAAGGACTATACTCTATAGTTGTAATGAAAAACTCTAATGACATCCATATAACAATTTTGTAGAGCTCTCATAGCGGGTCAGTCCGATATTGTGTTCGATATTGTGTTCTCTAACACATCTATCTATGTGATTGACTTTAATACAACATATCAATGACTCCATGAAACTTAGTCATCAGTCACCTCACATACTAGTCATTCATAGTTATTAATATCCCTGCTTAATAACCTGACTATGGACTTCAATAATTTATGTCATTTATCACTTACAGGGTTTCATGATCAAGTCACGTACTTGATGATCTATAAGGACGATATAAATTATTTTGGGACTATTATTTAATTATCCAATAATCAAAGAATACATGAAACTAATTCCATTACTTCAAACATAGAAAATTCTATGTTTACCTAAACATCAATTTCGGAAACAAAGCTCCCACTAAACCCAAGATCTTATCTTTGAGAATCAAATATGACTTTCATACTTAGATCACTCAAGAGGTTTATTAGGAAACTGTACAATCTTGCTCCCACTAGTCCTTTAGAAACTTTTTTTTCTAAGAAATTTTTTTGTCCAAGTAACAAACAATTTGTTATTTACTTCATCGTTGAATTCTTTGAACATTTCAAAGAACCGGGTAAGTGAATTATCATATAAACATAACCATTAATGAAGTAGTAACTTTCTTTGACTTTTAAAATCATTAGTTTTTATACATCTCTATGTATAAGGTCTAACAAATCATTAGCTCTTTCACTGATCTTAGTGAAAGAGCGTTGGTCATTTTTCTGGTAAACTAAGAGCACATAACTCATTAGATTCTAAATCAGATTTAAAAAAAAAATCCATCGCTATGAATTTTTGAAATGTCTCATTTACACAGTCTAAATGACAAAACCAAAATAAAAGTTATATTTTAGTCATAGTAATTAAACTCCATGTTCAAATGTTATAGATGTTTAGACTCTGGCTTAGACCATAAATCTCATTCTCTAATGAAGCTTTATCATAAATTTTTATCACAGTAAATTAAACTTGTTTTATTAAAATAGGGAAGACGTGCTATTTCCCCCTGAGAACTATCGCATAGTACCAGATGC